>CM053785.1:765693956-765768956 GCA_028749045.1 Cupressus sempervirens
GCCATTTCTATCATTTCAATTTGCTTATCAAAAAGTACAATGGAAGCAAACTCAAAACCCCTACATACTATTGGACCAACTGTATATGTACTCTTCTTGAAAGAAAACAAAAAATTACACAAGTCTCAGACCATCACAATGCCTTGAAAAATCATTTATATAGATATGAGTTGCAACAAGCAAAGGGAAAATGTGATTGAGAGGTGTCCAAGGAACAAAACATTACACAAAAGACAAAAAGGTCACAACAAAATGCTAGGTGTATCAAATATTCTTTTAGGTAGGCTCGTTCCTATTACTGCTATACTTATCAACTTTTGATTTGTCTCTCATTGTTCCCGATCCTTAGAATACGTGGCTGCCAGGCTAGCCAATGAGGGGTGATCTTGTGATGCCTTTAGATCAGTTTGTTCCTGTGCGTTTTCACTGCTTTCACCTTGAGCAGGCACTATTTCCTTTTCACTTTCTTCTTCCTTCAATTTTGGTGCTGATGTGTTAATGACCTGCACTTCATCTTCTTGTTCCCTATCATTATCTGAACTACCTTCCTCCAACTACTGGTCTGAAGGAATATCTACCATCCATGTGTTAAACTGTATGTCATCTGGTCAGCTAAACCACAGGATATCATCATGTTTCTTTAATATATAATCAGCCTCCTTTTCAAAACCAACAAATTCTTGCCTCAAAGAATCAAAAAAAAACTGGACTTTAACCAATTCCTCTATTATGGTGGCCCACCAGGCATGCCCATTTTCATTAACAACTTTATTTATCCTTATGCAAAAAAGGTCATCCAGTTCTTTACTCCATTCATCCTTATTTTTCAATTGGTTCTCTCTATCCAAAGCACAAGGAAATAGATAAAAATTTTGATTCTTGTATTTATTCAAATAAGAAACAATTTTCAGTTGCAAAGCAACTCTCCTATGATCAAAATCTGTCAAGTCATTAGCAATATCATATAATTTTTCAATATGGTCATTTGAAGACCTTATAACTAAATAACATAAAAGGGTTATTTCTTTTTCCCTTTTTCCTCACTTGTTAACAATAGGCTTGAGGATTTCATCATGGGTTTTCAATTGCTCCCATATAATTATTACTCTTGCCAACTGATCAAAAAACAAGGGCCATTCAATCTTATCTACCAAATACATTAGGGCCTTTCTAAGCTTATCCTCATATTGTGTATTTATCTCTACATCTAAAGCCCATAGCTTATTTTTTTCTTCTTCAAAATCCTCAGCTGTATAATATTCTGGCCTTTGAGGTGTGTCTAGTAGTTCTACAAGGGGGGTGGATTTAAAAGGTTCCACTGGAGGACGGGGGTATGTTATTCTTGGCCTTGTGGACTTCCCCATTACCTTGTTTTCAAGTTCAATTCTCCTTTTTACCTCCCTATTATAGGCCTCAAGAAGTGTTTCATATTTACCCTGTAACTCAGACATGGCTTGTTCCTCCTTCTTTGTAGTATCCAAAAGAAACTTGGAAGATTCCACATTCCAAGATCCTGCATGCACATGTGAGGTATCAATAACTCTTCTCACAATTAAGCTTCCCATCAAGCCAGAGTCATCTAACTACGATGATGTGGCTTTGGATCCTCTTCTCAGTGACCAACTAACCAATGCAGCTTGATCTTCAATGAATGCAGTGCCTTGAAAGTTCTCTTTATTCCGGTCTTGCAAAGTCAATTTATTTGAAATAGAACTAAAAATTAAAGCATCAGCAATATCCCAATTTGGCAACAATAAAATGTTAGATGCCTTGACCATTTTCCTCCCTTCCTCAGGGCTTATATTCTGCAATTCTTTTATCATTTCTTCTTTAGTTTTGTTCTGAATGGAAGTTTCTTCCATTTATGGATGCTTTGTTTTCATCTTTTTACATTTCTCCTCAAAAATGTTCATGTTTGCCCTCCATGCAAACTGTTGAAAAGCCCTAGATTTAACAAAACTTTCATCAGTCAAAAATTTATGACTTGCCTGCTCTAACACAGGGTCCAATTCCTTGCCACTATAATCTACTATAGTTAGATCCAAACTTTGGAGGGAAGGTTCTGGAGGGTTACCCTCATCTAATTCTACTTGAGTAAAAAAAATACCTCCCTGTGATTCCATCTGTTCGATCTGTTCACTAGTGAGATGTTCTTCTCCAATCCTCAGAGGGGACTAAGTGGGAGAATATTCCTCAACTTCAGGCCTTTCTTCTGTTATTACCTTCTGCCTCTTAGGACTAGGCTCATCAGGTCTCTCCTCTTGGGCTATACTAGTGGATCCTTTTTTTTTTTTGCCCTTATCTACAGGAACCCTTTTATTCCGAATTATAGTATACCCAGGCCTCTTTTGTACAATTATTTTACTAGCTCCCACATTTGGGGTGAAAGTCAATCTCCTTATGACCTCTCTGGCATTATCAGGATAGGAATCAATAAAAATTTGTTTCTTTTCATTCATGACTTCCATTATTTTAGGGAAGGTATTCATGAGTTTACTTATTTTGTTAGCCTTTGTAACAGCATTATCTAAAGGATCATATTTATTATCAAAACGATGAATGAATTCTAAGACCCGAGAATAAACTCTCCACTTTTCCTTTTTAGTTTCCTGCTCCTACAATGAGAATTCATTCCTTATAATGTCCTCTAGATAATAAGAATCGTGCTTGAACGGTCCCAACTTGATTCTATGTCTCAACATCTGATTGAAAAATCCCTCAGAATCACAAAAATGGGGATGAGAGACAGCCATCATATACTACTCCAAAATTTTATGCAAAAAGAGCCATCCCCCTTTTGTAATCACAAACTGATGGGCCATTGTGTAGGTAGGGAAAATTGACTCTAATTTCCTTTTCAACAAAAACATTTCTTCAACTCCCCCTAACTACCACAAAACTTCAGCCACTCCTACCTTCAAAGGTACTTGGTAAGGAAAAACATGAGGACTCCCTTTAAAACCATATATTCTGAAAATAGCAGAAACAGAGTAAGGGATGATATCTCCCCAATTATGTGAAACTTTCAAGTCACGGGGGTTATGCATAGGCCTAATGAGACTCATTAGTGCTTTAGGGATTCTGGGATTGTCACTCAATATAAGGCACCTCAACTTAGAAGCAAAATATGTATCAAATCTGACAAAACTAGCATTACTTGCATCCCAGGTCATATCTGCACTCCACAACTAGACTGGCAGTATTTCCCCATTCTCCTCTCTGTTTAGCTCCATTTCATTACCAAAATATGTCACTCCTTTGAACAAAAACATATGCATTAATAGAGAGTAGTGACCAAAATTTTTTTCCACCTTGCCCTTCGCAATCCCAACTAAACCAATGTGAATTTCTTTAGCCAAAAAGGAAGCAAAATCAAAAATAACATCTACACCGAAGGAAGCAATCTGAAACATCATGTACATGAAACCAATGGGCATAAGTTCTTGCTCATCTTCACCAAAAACTCGACATAAGGTCTTGTATATCTCTACAGCCCAGGAAGTAAAAAGACTCTTCTTAAAAGGCTCTCTAGAGGCTATTGTAAGTACTGGCAAAGTTCCTATTGTACCAATATGTGCTCTTAGTGCACCTCCCCTGATTACATCCATCTTTGCTTTATATTCATTCTCTAATTCTAGGAGATTGATTTGCACATGGTAATCTAATAATGGTTCCAGGTGAAAAACCTCTCTAATTTCTTTAGGAGTAATCGAGACCAAAGGCACACCATCCTTTCTTCTTACAACCCTGATGGCTTGGTCATAATTCTTAGCAATGGCTTCAAGCAAATCATAATCCATGGAAAAACTTGGGACTACTGACTTTCCCAAATCAAAATTCCAGACATTAGCATGCGGGGCAAACAACTTCCTTTCTGAAAACCACTTTTTAAATAGGATAAGACCAATTTGAGTAGTTGTTGCATCCCTTACCCAATTCCCCTTGTCATATAGGCCATCCACAATTTTAAGCCTAGAGTTTAAGGAAATCAATTTTTTAACTTGTGTAGGCTCTACAGTAGACTCTAGGAGTAATTCTAATAAATCATCATGGACATTCCTATCCATATAGTTAATTTGCCCAGAAAATGGCTTCTTAGGAGGCATTTTGATAGTATTGAGAGAACTGGAATGCCACAGAGGTTATAGTATGAGTACTTACTTGACTTGCTGAACTTGTTCTTCTCTAAACCTCTGTAATTGATCTCGAAGAACTAAGGAATAGTTTTCACATTCTTACCAAGCTTAACACGACGAAATCAATAGGCTCTTGTGCTCAGAAAATCTACAATCTTTGTTTGTATGGGACTAGAATTAATGAAAATCTCCTGTATTATACTCTATTTTTTCCACATGCGAAGCTTTCATTTATCATAAATGCGCAAGATAGAAAAATGGAGTGGTGTCGCATTTCCTTTTTTAAACTTGCGTCGTTGATCCATGAAAAATCCTACGACCTGGGAATGACAACTAGGCTAACTTAGATTTCTTCTTAACACATTGGCAGTCAAACCAATGAAATACCTCCATCTGTACCTTTCCTTCAAGGCTAGTGCTTCAAACTGGGCCCACGGATGACCACAAACACGTGTCATCAACTCGCTAACTCATTATACATAACTCTCGAGCACCTTTCCACAACGGGCTAACGATAACCATTGATCTTACTTTAATCATGTGGTAGATAATTGAAACAACCTCTAAGAATACAATGGTGGGTCCCTTGCTCATTAACTCGCTATACTTATTTATTGCACATCTATTCATAGCAAGTTAACGAGCGTCGCCGATCTAGATTTGATCTTGCGGTCAGTAATTTACTGCAATAGTGGTGGGCCACCACTCACGAACTTGCTATACATAACTTCCAAGCACTTCTTCATAGCGAGCTAATGATGGCCTTTAATCTTGGATCGATCTCATGATCAGAAATCTTTGTACTTTATACATGAGAAGTGGGTCCATGATACTGTTGTCGCTGATTTGGCTCAACATGCTGGCACATATATATATTTTTAAGTCTCTTGATGACATCACATGTCTTGGGCTTTGCCATGTTTATGACTTTTAGGTGGGTCACTATGTCGCTACCGGCAAAAAACAACAACCCAGCTAGCGACATGGTGAGCTAAGATGAATCAAAGTTTTTCGGCTCAAAGATATTTCAACAGGACACCGCCATGTAATTTGATCTGCATAGCTCAGCCTTATCAAGGCCCACCTTTGAGAATTTTTTAGTTACATTACCATTTTCTGAGCAATTGCTACATTGCTACCGACATAAAACCCATAAATCCGGCTAGCCATATGGCGAGTTTCGGTCAGCACTTTAAAAACAATGCCTAGAAAAAGAAACTACAAAAGACAATAACCTACAGAGGGACAAAAGTGAAACGTGCAGCATATCTTCCTCGGGATCCTCAAAATTACTTCTGATCTCAGAAAGACACCGTATTTGGAAAATTTAGGCATTCACTATATCGCCACCGACAAGTCACAAGTGTTTTCAGTTAGCGACTTGGTGAATTACTAGATAAAATTAAACTCCACTGACACCACTTGCAAATATTTCCACATGCCTTTCTTCTTGAAACTGACTGGTCTGGGAAATAGTACATGGTCAATAGATCTACCTGCCAATACATTTCGCAGCACCGAACTCCACTTTTCAGTATCACATAATTCTCCGATGGTCGCTGCCTCGCTATGTGTAACATACGAGCATCTTGCCATAGCGAACATGTGACAACTATAGATTCAAATCAAATCAGACAGCAAAATTAAAACCCCTTTTTCAAAAGACTTAACGATGGCAATCAAGCAGGCGGATAAGAATATTTGCTCCTTGTTGTTTGTTTTTTCTTTTTTTTAAAAAAATTTTTGGGCTAGGAAAAACTTAAAAGGACAAACCTAAGGCTTTTCACAGATTTTTTGAAGGTATCAAAATATACTGTGCCAAAACCTAAAGCCCTATGACTTATCAAAAACTTCTCATCTAATTTTTTTTATGATCCTAAGAAAATTTGATTCGCAAAAAATCAGACCAACATATCTGATGTAGTCATTAAAAGATACTTTGTTCTCAACTGTGGGATCATTTTTGTACAATTTAATGTGAATAGCACACAAATTGCATTGCACATTTATCTGCTACATGTTGGGTACGTTGATTTGACATAATAAATTTCTTAGAGGATATAGAAACTTACTAACTGTAAACAATAGGTATGTTCTTAGAAAAAAAACCCATACTCATTGTAAACAACAGGTATGGACTTAATACATATTTCATGAGTTGTGGTTCATAAAAACCCATACTCATCAACTTGAATTGTTTTTTTAACACCCAATGCATTGAGTTGACACTTACAATTTGAACTCATAACAACTATTTCTCATCACCTTAAATTGTT
The DNA here is from genome assembly GCA_028749045.1 of Cupressus sempervirens. NCBI lineage: Eukaryota > Viridiplantae > Streptophyta > Pinopsida > Cupressales > Cupressaceae > Cupressus > Cupressus sempervirens. Next base: position 765,700,369 of record CM053785.1, read on the forward strand.
TGTTTAGCACCCATTGCATTGACGTGACACTTACAAGGTTGAAGTATTGCAACTTCTTAGAAGGTCTTCCTACTCAATTCCATGATGATCCAACTTTCCTTGATCCTTGGGAGAATGATGCAGGAGCATCAAGGTCAAGGTTGAAGGCATAAGAAGACATTAAGGTCTCAAGATAACCAACATGACCATGTTAGAATAGTTGATGTAATAAGACCCTGTGAAAGTCCTTTTTGATATGTTTGTAATCATTTTAGTTACATTTGAAAACATTAATTAACAAAAACCATATGTGCAGATATAAACATTAATCACAACATGTCCAATTTATTTGTAGGTATATTTTCCTATGAAGAAAGACCATGCCTGACAATATGAACCCAGAACAAAATAATGAGACAATGGCTGCATTGTGGGCTCAGTTCCAAAGAAAACTTGATAAATGTTATTGTCCTTGCAAAAAGTGTAAGGGCTTAAAGAATCAAAGAATTCTAATCACAATAGGCCAAAGTCATTGTAGGCAATATGGTTATGTTGAAGGGGGCCACGATTTTCGTCCATTGTTGAATGTGGATTTCCTACTGGAGGAACATGGAGGTGTGAATATCCAAGCTGAGGATAACACTCCCATGGAAGAAGATGATAATGTGCCAGAGGACATGATTGAAGAAGATGGTATTGAGGAGAGTGATGAAGAGGCTCACAATGATGGTACTAGCAAATTTGATAATAATGATGAAGATGGTCTTGATATACCTTTACTTGAGAAGGCACACGAGCCCTTATACAAAGGCTCCCAAACAACTCTACTGTTGGCTATAGTGTTGTTAGTGAACTTAAAGGTTATGAATAGTATATCCAATGTAGCAATGTCACGTATGCTAAGGTATGTCATTTTTGTCATCTTCAATGTTAGCATACAATTACTATTCATTATATTAACAATGCATATTTTTTGTTGTAGGTTGATTAGTGAGTCTTTGTTACCACCATCAAACATTTTGCCTCGTTCATACAGAGAATTATCTAACATTATGGATCAGATTGGAATGAAGTATCAGACAATACATGCATGTCCCAATGATCACATTATATATCATAAACAACATGAATTTGCAACAGAATGCCCTGATTGTCATGTTACTAGATATCGATCAAATCAAATAACAAAAAAAGTGTCTCACAAGGTTCTTCTAAACATTCTCATTATTCTACATCTTGAACGGTTATTCAGGTGCACTAGCTTGGCACAATTTATGGATTACCATGCATGCAATAGAAGCCAGGATGACATTATGCGAATGCCTGCCAATGGTTTTGCATTTAAAGAGATAGAAGAAACATCGTCACACTTTAAAGAAGAACCTCATAATCTGAAACTTTCATTGGCGGTGGACGGTGTCAATCCATATGGAGATATGAGATTTGTTTACTCAGTATGGCCTATTTTTGTTATTAACAATAACATTCCTCCTTGTATGTCCATAAAGAGGGAGCACATAATGTTGTCAATGATTGTGCCAAGTATTTTTTTATTTTATAGTTATCTAAATTAATTTATAAATAGTGCATGAAAATGGTTATAATAATTACGTAATGTTTATGTTCATTCAATTGCTAGGTAAATACTAAGTTAAAGATATGAACGTGTATATTGAGCCCCTAATTGACGAGTTGTTGAAGTTATGGAATAGCATCACTATGTATGACATCTCTAGACCGATAGGACATCAACAATTTCAATTCCATGCAATGCTTATATGGACAATACATGATGCCCCTGGGCTAACTCATTTTTGCGGTATGTTATATTGTTAAGATTACATATTTTTGGTATGTTATAGTGGTTACACATTACTATCAAATTCTTAATTTGTGCATGATCATTTTACATGATCCAATTATACATGATCTTTTAGGTCTTTAGACAAAAGAAAAATTTGCACGTCCAGTTTGTGGTCCGAAGATGAAATGTCATCATTCGAGAAGTTTAGGAAAGCGGGTGTTTGATGAGTTTAGACACTTTCTCCACCATAATCATAAGTATTGAATTGCCAAAAAACATCTTTTCAATGGGAAAGAAGAGACATCATCAAGGCCACAAAGAATGACACCTCATTTATGGAAGTTGGAATACGATCAACTAAATCGTCAAGGTAATGTCCAATTGGTCGTCCGAAGTTTATAATTTGTATTTCGATATTGTCTTATATTTACTAATGTTGTAACTGATGCTCGTGAAGGTCATCAAGGCATCAATGACCAACTTCCTAGAGGAATGAAAAGTTATCCTACTCAATTTAGTAGGTTACCATACTACAAGGATCTCCCAATCACGCATTTGTTTGATGCTATGCATATTGGAAAGAATGTAACAGAGACACTATGGAAAATGTTGGATGGAAGGCATGATAGAGAACAAATTGCTAAAATTTGTACTGACATTCATGAATCTAATCATGTACTAAAAGTTTTCATTGAATCAAATAAGAATGGGGACCACATAAATACAAGTGCCCTTCCTTGGTTATTAACGGAGCAACAAAGTGATGCATTAAAAGAAGTCATAAAAAAAATAAAATTTCCAACAAGATTTGCTACAAATATAAGCACTCTTCTATCAAAGAAAGGTGATTTTGGGCCAAGGTTGAAGACACATGATTGGCATACCTTCCTCAAGGTAAGTCATGTTTTCTATTTACAGTATATTTGTAAGATTGAATGCAGTACCAGTTGCATTATTTAATAATATATTGAAATGATCATTTTTTAATTATTGTAGTTCGTCCTACCTCTATCCCTTCCACAATAGTTTGACAATAGTATTTAAAAAGTTATATATGATCTTGGAAAATACATGAGGTTAGAAGAGTGTTTTTTCTTAGATTTGTAGCTTTTTATTTGAAATCTATTGTATAATTTTATTTGAAATCTCCTCTATGTGTTTTTGCGTGTTGAATCTCTTTTAGGTGGTTATCATCTAAAGAAATTGATAAAAAAGATATAAAATATTGGAAGAGAAAAATTCCATAGCTTATGTGTGGAATACAAAAATGTTTACCTCCAACGTTTTTCAATGCTCAAGAACACTACCTCATACATCAAGTTAAGGAGATTGAATTGTGTGGACTTGTACAAGCTAGATCAATCTGGATGGTTGAGAGGCACTTGAAATTTATGAAGGGCTTGGTTTGACAAAGAGCACGTCCTAAGGGTTCTATGATAGAGGGATATATGATATACCAGACCATGGTGTATATCAGTGAATATCTTCCAAAGTTTGCAGCAGGTATCCATGTAGATCACATTTGGGATCCCAACTGTAATGAAAAATTCAAAAGGAAGTACCTAACAGGAAAAGGTAGATTGAGGAGGGTGACAGGTAATTATAAGATTTTTTTTGTAATTTAACAATTCTTATCCATCATCAATATATATAAGTTGTTTCTAACTGGTGTAATTGTCTTCTTTATAGTGGGTTGTGAGTGGGATGCACTACACTTGTACATTGCAAACAATCTTGATTGGATGATAGTGTGGATTGAACAGTCTCAAGAAAATGGTCGCTCATTAAGATGGGATGGTGTTGCATCGTTGGTTAAAGAAGCTCATTGTAATGGAGATCCCAATGTTATGCCAATGGTACTTGATCTAATATATGGCTTAAGAGATACAAAGGTATGCATAAGATTACTAATCATGAGACATAAGTTTAATATCAACTCATAGATCAATGAGAAGATTCTTGACATGTTTGAATAATTTCAGGTCAAACACCACAAAGCTATGTACTACCATGGGTATAAATTTTGCACAAAAAATTTATATGAAACGAAGAAAACGTGTGATTCCGGGATAAGTGTTGTCTTCGCGGTCACCAATATTTCATCTAAAACTGACATACATCCTCAACAATCTGAAAATTGATACTATGGCATTTTGGATGATATACTTGAGTGCAACTTTGATTCATTCAAAATAGTTCTATTTGTCATCAAATGGTTTAGGTTATGACTAAATTGAAATGATCTTGATAGGACTGTTATTGAACACGATAGTGGATTTACTATGATTAATACAAGGTCATTTGAGCCAGTCAGAGATGAGCCCTATGTTCTTCCAAGTCAATGCGAGCAAGTGTTTTACTTTTGTGTTCTAGACAAACTAAGTTGGTCATTTTTTGTTAGACATGACCCAAGAGGAAGGCCAGTAAAGTATAATGTGATCGAAGAAGAAGATATTGAAGAAGCACAAGAGGAAGTAAATGATTATCAGGAACAACAGTTACCTAGTGATGAATAAGAAGAAGATGGTGATGATTTTGGTCATGCTAATGATAATGGCGATAATGATGATGATGATGCTAATGAGGATCATGATCATGGTGATGAAGATGGTGATGATCATGGCGATGATGGTCATGATGATGATATTGATCAAGAGGATGATGATGGTGATGAAGATGGTGGTGGTGACAACGACGATCAAAGTGAAAAGTTCGATGATGATAATGATGATGATGACATGGATGAAGATCACGATGATCAATGAAATCTTCAGATACGATCAATGTCAACTATGATAAGGTCTTGTATGACCAAATATTTCTTTCCAAACCATATGTGCACATATAAACATTAAGTAGAACATGTCAAATATTTTTTTAGATATAAACATTAGTTATGCTAAATTTTTAACTTAAGACAAATGATTTACATATACAATCTACTTTATTATTAATATTTTTTTTGGTAAGTCTATTACTTTAATTTTGCTGCTGATTTCTAAGACTTACTAATTTTTTTCATAGGGCGATATGGATGCACCATCTCAAACACCTTCAATAGAGGTAAACATTAATTATTGTAATTTTTAATGTTAATATAGAAACAAATGTCATATTATTATGTTCTTTTCGTTATGGCTTTGGAGTTATTTTCATGAAAGTATACGAATATTTGATGTCACAAATGATAGGAAAAAGCTACAATGATCGTTCATCAAATGCAATCTGAAAAATGAGCATCATATCTACATGACATTGGCCTTAGTACTAACCCTGTATTCATCACCCAAAAAATTACGCAAAGATACACTGATGAGCTTGTTAGAATTATCATCAAAGGTGACAAAAATGAGGAGAAAGAGGCACTGAGAATAGAATTGGACTGCAGAATCCAATCTTTGAAAGTAAGCAGTAATAGAAGTTCAATAGTTATTAATCTTTTATAGTATCTTATGGATCATGATCTCTAATTTTATGTGTTCTTTTATAGACATATGTGCCAATTGTGAGGTCACATGGTGAACATGGTCAAGATTGTTGCGCAGTACCTTCGTGTAAGTAACACTTTGTTTATTTTGATCAACATTATAACACTTACCTTTTTTTTGTGGATGTTTCTCGCTAGTATCCCATTTGATATTTATCCATTGAAAATGTCTTTGCTAACAATATTATTTTCTTCAACTCATGATGAAGTGCAGACTCCTCCTTCAGTTGGTGGTCCACTATTGTCTACTGCATTGTCGGCAAAAAGGACCATGCAAACATCATTGTCTATGCCCAGTAGAACTTGTAAAACCTTGTTTTGCTATATTTTGTAATGTGTTGTATTTTGTAATGTCTTTCTACAAGTTGATGAACAATGAAGTAGCATATTAGTGCTTAAATGATGTTTACAGAAGCTTGCATACAAATAAACACATGCATACACACACCACGCATACATACATACATACATACATACATACATACATATATATATATATATATATATATATATATATATATATATATAGCCACACATAAAGAGACATGGAAATAGGCAGGGAGGTAGACCAACAAAGACCAGTACTAAAATTGTCATTTAATTGTATCATGTTTCAGTTCATAGAGTAACAGAGAGCAGTACTACTGAAGTTGATCCATTTCTTGGAGCAATTCGTGTGATTAGTACTGGTTTGTATGGAGGGACATTGTTGCTGAATAAGAGAACTACTGAAGCTGATCCATTTCTTGGAGCAATTCGTGTGATTAGTACTAGTTCGTATGGAGGGACATTGTTTCCAGTAAGAGAACAAAAGCTTCCAGGTGCTTTAAAATTGATATTATTTAAATTGTAAATTTAGTTTACTTTTACATTACTCATTTTGGACTGATAAATCCTTTATGTTTTTGTAGGTAATAATGCTTTCTTTGAACATCTTTTTCATATGACATTGAGACTATTTGGACCCACCATATGTAAAAGGTACGTAGTTTCATATCATTGCTACATAATTTTATTTTTCTTCTATTTATTGTAATATATTAAAGTTATTAATCTAACAATCTATTTGTTTTTAAAAAGGTGAAATTTACAAGCTGTGGAATTAAAAAATCAGCTGATTGCATCCATTGAGGAGAAATTTGGGAAAAATATTTTTGACACTGGCCTACTTCTAAAAAGAGCAGCAAAGCATATAAAGACTGTAAGGGATCAATATAGAAGGGCCCTTAAGGATAGCCCAAACTACGACCATCATCCTATGATTCCACCGATGGAGTGGAATGAAATAATAGAAGATGCAAAGGAGAAAAGGCTATGTGAAGATAGAGATAATAAAGTAGCATAGGGCAAAAAGAGGTATGTCATTATAGTATTAAGTACATTGTAATCATGCACTAATTATTGATAATTGTAAATATATAATCTAAGATGTTTGAAATTGTTCATAGATTACAGGACACATCCATGGCTACAAAAGCGAGAATAGAAAAGGTTGGCCAACACAAACTTGGCTCTGGTGGCTATATGAATCTGCAATCTCGAGTTGTAAGTAGAGCAATGAATTTTGTATTTTTTTTTAATATAATGTTGCAAACAGTTTTGTTTAATGAAACCATACATGGAAAACTAATGTTATCAAGCAAAAAACACAGGGCACAGATTTCAATGTGGAGGTCACAGATGAAGATAGAAAAATTACCTTGAAGGAAGGCTATAAAGTTGTGGTTGCACGCCTACGTGAAGAATCTATAAGCCTTGCCCAACAATCTAGTGCACCAAATGATATCTCATAGGTAAATTGGTCAGATGAAAAGGAAATGAAATTAAATAGTTGAGAAGAATTTTTTTTGGTATTAGTTTTAAATGTAAATTGACTACATAACAATGTGCATAACATTTTACTGCAGCCTTCATATCCTACCACAAAACCTGCTCCTAACGAAGGCCATGATGTGCATTATAGTGGTGGAGGTATTAATTTGCTATTGGAAATTAATTATGCAATTATGAATACAATTTAACATCTTCAATTGGAATTTGATGTGTATCCTTTTTTTGAATATTTCAGAGCATGTTGAACATCATGCTGAAGTAGTGGACCATGTTCCAAGTGTTCAACATGTTGACACAGTGGCAGATCAAAATGTTAATGTAGATTATGTGGCATTGTCAAGTAAGAAAAATGCATTTTATGTTGTACTTGTACTTAATTACAAACTTGTAACAATTAGAAAAAGAAAAAGAGTATGCCAATTTATCGCATTCACTTGTTCTTGCAATAGAGCCCCCTTTAGTGCAGCAACCTCCTACTCCTCCAAAAAGGAGCCATCATAATTTGACATTACACGTGCCAGAAGAGGAGGAGAATGAAGTAGATATGGATGCTCCTATGAGCGCTTTTCTTAAGAGAGCTCAAAAAAACAAAAAAAAGAAATGATGTTTTAAAAATCTTCTTTGATAAACCTTGTTGGATAATGAAAGAACTTTATTTTAAGTAATTTTGCATGAATGATGCGTATTAATAGCAATTTTTAGTTTATGTTAATGAATATTGTTATGTGTTAATGAAGTTTTGATTGGTATTGTGTATTAATGAATTTTATATCATATTAATGAATGTTATGTGATTGTATTGATTGAATATTATAGTTCATAAATGGATGAATGAATGAATGAAGTATGTAATTAAATGATAATGGGTACTTTAGATTGGTGTTAGGGGGAGGGAGGTGAGGCCAGATGAGCTTCCACCTTCACGTGGTTGGCCTTGTTAAGTAAAGAATATTATAGTATTCTTGAAACGAAGTGAAGCTCAAATTTGTTAAGTCTTCAAACACACATCCCAATTCTCTTTAACGAGACTAAATTTTTTTCGCTTGTAATAGTTTCATTGCAGTCATCTTTTGGTTCCTTGAACATATAGTTCTTGCTTAGTTTAAATCCCAATTTTTAGATATTTGTCCACATTGGAGTTAGTTTGGCATAGAAACCTACATATTTTATTATATATATTTAGTCAACTGAAAGCAATGTAGAAAGCATTCACATAGTTGATGTCTAACAAAAGAAGACAAGATGCATATACTATTTAGCATGGAAATCCTTGTAGGTGAATTGTGTGTGTATGTACACACACACACATATATGTATGTATGTATATAACTTCAAACAAATGTGTAGACTCAATTAGAAAGAGACACCAACCTCAAATCCTACAATGCAAAAGGAACTGACCTTTGAAATGCAAGTCAAGCAAATTGGCTTTCATCTCCATTCATGATGGAACTTACAATGATGCATATCCACAACAATCTTTAACTTCTAGCAAACAAGTTAAACCTAAAGATAAGCTGTTTGAAGACCTGGTTGACTTTGCCAAGGCAAAAAGTAAAACTTCACCCAGTAAAAGTGAAAGTTTTTTCAAATTAGAAGTTGTTCTCTGGGATGGTTTGTACTACATATCTTCAAGTACCTTGCTACAAGTGATGGTTTAGGTGTAGCATCAGTTTTATTGAAACCACTGTATAGTCTTTTGTTCAATTGAGGTTTAGTATTCATTATGTGTTATATTATTCCTAGTGCACTGCAATTTAATTTATTTCTTGTTACTTTTTTTTTCTGATATGAAATTCCTTTTAAAGATTTGTATATTGAAACAAACTTATGTTCTTACCTAGAAGGTAAATGAGTTTAGTAACAGTGCCAAAAGATCCACATATATATATATATATATATATATATATATATATATATATTGCAATGTATTACTGAAGCTTGTTCTATTTCAAATCTCAAGTAGTGTGTGAGCTGTTGGTGTTTCAAACTGCTGAAACTATCAAGCAACAAAATGCTTAATATCACAGTGAAATGACTCACACAATCTAGGGATTATCCAATTCCCAATATCAACTATATGAATGAATCACTATAGCCCAACTTCAACAAAACCAAAGGATGGTTTCCTACTCTTCTAGCTCTGCTAAACTAAGGCGGGTATACCTAGGGATAATTCCAATGCAATTGTGTATGAAATTATCTTTGTTTCATTCTGATTCTCATATGTTACCCTCACATACATAAACAGCTCACTTCAATTCTTCAATGCTCTCAAACTTATACACATCCCTTTTCAGCAGATCTGGTCATAATTCTCTTAAAATTTACAAATATTCCTCGAAATAGTAGCTACCTAAGAATCAGGAATTAGATATAAATGTTTTGAGACCAGAATTTATAAGTCTTGAACAGGATTGAAAATAATTTTGATTTTGTAAGATGATTTGATATGTAGCAGCAGAATTCATCCTTGTTTACTTCTAATTTATAGGACCAGTGCCTTATCCATTGGGCAAGAAATTGACTATTGGCGGGAGATCTAATTCAAATCACTTGTATAAGAATTAATCAACTACAATCACCCATCTCCATTTTTATGCAATATCCCTTTTATGAACTCATAAACCCTACTGATTTACTAAAGCATTTATATAATTTCTTGAATTAAAAGCAACAATAAAACCAGCATACAACCCATCCAGACTGCATTCAGTCAAATAAACCTTATTTAAATGACTTCAAAGTAAACAAACCCATAAACTAGACTCAGAAATTGATGACACAGATATAGTGTAAATACCCCTTTGTATTATCCTTTTCAAATGACTAATACAATAACTGATAGAAAACCAATTTAATGCCCAGAATAGATTGCCATTTCTATCATTTCAATTTGCTTATCAGAAAGTACAATCAAAGCAAACTCAAAACCTCTGCATACTATTGGACTGATTGAATATGTACTCTTCTTGAAAGAAACAAAAAATTGCACAAGTCTCGGACCATCACAATGCCTTGAAAACTCATTTATATAGCATGAGTTGCAACAAGCAAAGGGCAACTGTGATCTGACAAGTGTCCAAGGAACAAAGCATCATACAAAAGACAAAACCAATCACAACAGAATGCCAAGCTTATCAAATATTCCTTCAGGTAGGCCCATTCCAGTTTTTGTTGTGAATCATCAACTTCTGGTTTGTCTCTCATTATTTCGGCTCCTCAGAATACGTGGCTACCAAGCTGGCCAAAGAAGGATGATCTTGTGATACCTCCAAATCGATTTTCTCCTGCGAGTTTTCACTTCTTTCACCCTGAGCAGGCATTATTACCTTTTCCCCTTCTTCTTTTTTCAGTTCTGGTGTAGAGGTGTCAATAACCTACACCTCGCCTTCTTGTTTCTCATCATCATCTGAACTGTCCTCCTCTAACTGCTGGTCCAATAGAGGATCTGCCATCCAAGTGTCAAATTGTATATCATCCGGCCAGCTGAACTATAGGATATCATTTTGCTTTTTTAAAATATAACCAGCCTCCTTTTCAAAATCAACAAATTCTTGCTTCAAAGAATCAAAAAATAATTGGACTTTAACCAATTCCTTTGTCATGGTGGCCCACCAGGCATGCCCCTTTTCATTAATAACTTTATTTATCCTTATGCAAAAAAGGTCATCCAATTCTTTACTCCACTCTTCCTTATTTTTCAATTTCTTCTTTATATCCAAGGCACAAGGAAATAGATCAAATTTTTTATTCTTGTACTTATTCAAATAAGAAACAATTTTTAGTTGCAGAGCAAATCTCATGTTATCAAAATCTAACATGTCATTAGCAATATCGTACAATTTTTCAACATGGTCATTGGAAGACTTTATAATTGAATAACATAGAAGGGTGATTTCCTTTTCCCTTCTTCCCCATTTATTAACAATAGGCTTCAGGGTATCATCATGAGTTTTCAATTCCTCCCATATATCTATGACTTTTACCAACTGATCAAAGAATAAGGGCCACTCAATTTTGTCCACTAAATACATTAGAGCCTTTCTAAGCTTACCCTCATACTATGTATTTAACTCTACATGTAAGGCCCATAGTTTTCTCTTCTCTTCTTCAAATTCCTCAGTTGTATAATATTCAGGCCTTTAAGGTGTGTCTGGTATCTCTACAAGGGGGGTGGATTTAAAAGGTTCCACTGGAGGATAGGGGTATGTTATTCTTGGCCTTGTGGATTTCCCCATTGCCTTGTTTTCAAGTTCAATTCTCCTTTTTACCTCCCTATTATAGGTCTCAAGAAGTGTTTCATATTTATTCTGTAACTCAAACATAACTTGTTCCTTCTTCTTAGCAGTGGCCAACCCAAACTTAGAAGAATCCACATTCTAATATGTTGCCTGTACATGTGAAGTGTTAGCAGCCCTTCTTACAAGTATATTTCCCATCAACCCAGACTCATCTGATTGTGATGGTGTGGCTCTAGATCCCTTTTTCAATGACCAACTGACCAATGCAGCTTGATCTTCAATGAATGAAGTGCCTTGGAAGTCTCTTCTATTTAGGTCTTGCAACTCCAATCTACTTGAAACAGAATTGAAAATTAATGCATCTGCAATATCCCAATTGGAAAATAATAAAATGTTAGATGCCTTTATCATTTTCCTCCCCTCCTCAAGGCTTATATTCTACAATTCCTTCATCATTTCTTCTTTAATTTGGTTTTGCATGGAAGTTTCATCCATTTCTAGATGCTCTGTTTTCATCTTTTTACATTTCTCCTCGAAAATGTTCATGTTTGTCCTCCATGCAAACTGTTGAAAAGCCCTTGATTTCACAAAACTGTCATCAGTCAAAAATTGATGACTTCCCTGCTCTAATACAAGGTCCAACTCCCTGCCTCTATAATCAGCTATTGTTAGATCCAAACTTGGGAGAGGAAGTTCTGGAGGGTTACCCTCATCTAATTCTGCTTGAGTAATAAAAATATCTTCCTATGATCCCATTTGTTCAACCTTTTCACCAGTGAGCTGCTCTTCTCCAATCCTCAAAGGGGACTGGGTGGATGAATATTCCTCATCTTGAGGCCTTTCTTCTATCATCACCTTTTGCCTCTTAGGACTAGGCTCTTCAAGTCTCTCCTCTTGGGCTATACTAGTAGATCCTATTATTTGTTTACCCTTGTCTATAGGAACCCTTTTATTCTAAATTATAGTATATTCAGGCTTCTTTTGTACAATTATTTTATCAGTTCTCTCATTTGGAGTGAAAGCCAACCTCCTCATGACCTCTCTGGCCTTATCAGGATATGAATCAATATTTAAAAAATTATTTTCATTCATGACCTCCATTATTTCAGGGAAGGTATTCATGAGCTTACTTATTTTTTCAGCCTCTATAATAGCATTATCCAAAGGATCATATTTATTATCAAAACAATGAATGAATTCTAAGACTCGGGAATAAACTCTCCATTTTTCTTTTTTAGTTTCCTGCTCCTGCAATGAGAATTCATTCCTTATAATATCCTTTGGATGATAAGAATCTTGCTTGACTGGTCCCAACTTGATTCTATGGCTCAACATCTGATTGAAAAATCCCTCAGAATCACAAAAACAGGAATGAGAGACAGCCATCATATACTGCTCCAAAATTTTATGCAAAAAGATCCATCCCCCTTTTGTAATCACAAACTGATGGGCCACTGTACAGGTAGGGAAAATTGACCCTAATTTCCTTTTCAACAAAAACATTTCTTTCACTCCCCCTAACTGCCATTAAACTTCAGCCATTCCCACCTTCAAAGGAACTTGGTAAGGCAAAACATGAGGGTTCCCCTTGAAACCATAGATTCTAAAAATAGTAGAAATAGGGTAGGGGATGATATCTCCCCAATTATGCGAAACTTTCAAGTCATGGGGGTTATCCATAGGCCTGATGAGACTCATTAGTACCCTAGGGATTCTAGGATTGTCACTCAATATGAGGCATCTCAATTTAGCAGAAAAATATCTATCAAATCTGACAAAACTAGCATTACTTGCATCCCAGGTCATATCTGCACTCCACAACTGGACTGGCAGTATTTCCCCATTCTCCTCTCTATTTAGTTCCATCTCATTACCAAAATATGTCACTCCTTTGAACAAAAACATATGCATTAATAGAGAGTAGTGACCAAAAGTTTTTTCCACCTTGCCCTTCGCAATCCCAACTAAACCAATGTGAATTTCTTTAGCCAAAAAGGAAGCAAAATCAAAAATAACATCTACACCAAAGGAAGCAATCTGAACCATCATGTACATGAAACCAATGGGCATAAATTCTTGCTCATCTTCACCAAAAACTTGGCATAAGGTCCTGTATATCTCTATAGCCCAAGAAGTGAAAAGACTCTTCTTAAAAGGCTCTCTAGAGGTTGTAGTAATTACTGGCAAAGTTTCTATTGTACCAATATGTGCCCTTAGTGCACCTCCCCTAACTACATCCTTCTTTGCTTTATATTCATTCTCTAATTTAGGAGATTGATTTACACATGGTAGTCTGATAATGGTTCCAGGTGAAAAACCTATCTAATTTCTTTAGGAGTAATCGAGACCAGAGGCACACCATCCTTTCTTCTTACAACCCTAATGGCTTGGTCATAATTCTTAGCAATGGCTTCAATAAAATCATAATCCATGAAAACACTTGGGACTACTAACTTTCCCAAATCAAAATTCCAGACATTAGCATGCGGGGCAATCAACTTTCTTTCTGAAAACCACTTTTTAAACAAGATAAGGCCAGTTTGAGTAGTTGTTGCATCCCTAACCCAGTTCCCCTTGTCATATAGGCCATAACCAATTTTAAGCCTAGGGTTTAAGGAAATTAACTTTTTAACTTGTGCAGGTTGTACAGTAGATTTTGGGAGTAATTCTAATAAATCATCGTGGACATTCCTATCCATATAATTAATTTGACCAGAGAATGGCTTCTTAAGAGGCATTTTGATAGTATTGAGAGAATTGGAATGCCACATAGGTTATAAAATGAGTACTTACTTGACTTGCTAAACTTGTTCTTCTCTAAACTTCTAAAATTTCTCTTGTACAACAAAAGAATAGTTTCACGTCTTTACCAGGCTTAACACGACACAATCAATCAAGCTCTTGTGCTCAAAAAATTTGCAATCTCTATTCGTGTGGGACTGGAATTAATGAAAATCTTTGTGTTATACTCTGTTTCTCCCACACGTGAAGCTTTTACTTATCATAAATGCGTTGAACAAAAAAACAGTGGCATCACACTTTCTTTTTTAAACTTGTGTCGTTGATCCTTGAAAAATCCTACAATCTAGGAATGACAACTAAGCTGACTCAACTTTCTTCTTAACACATTGGTAGTCAAGCCAATAAAACACCTCCACCTGTACCTTTCCTTCAAGGCTGGCGCTTCAAACCGAGCCCATGGATGACTACGGACACATGTCATCAACTCGCTAACTCGTTATAAATAATTCTCGAGCACCTTTCCATAGCGAGCTAGCGATGATCACTGATCTTACTTTAATCGTGTGGTAGACAATTGAAACAACCTTTAAGAACATGATGGTGGGTCCATTGCTCGTTAACTCGCTATACCTAATTTTTACACATCTCTTTATAGTGAGTCAACGAGCGTCATCGATCCAGACTTGATCTCGTGGATAGTAATTTTACTTCAACAGTGGTGGGCCACACTCGCTAACTTGCTATACTTAACTTTCGAGCACTTCTTCATAGTGATTCAACACCACCCTTTGATCCCAGCTCAATCTCACGATCAGAAATCTTCATACCTAGTACACGGGAAGTGGGTCCATGATATCGTTGTCGCTGAGCTAGCTCAACACTCTGGCACATATATATTTTTTCTAATCTCTACATGACATCACATGTCTTGGGCCTCGCCGTTTGTGACTTTCAGGTGGGTTACTATATCACTACTGGCATAAAAACCAACAATCCGGCTAGCGATATGGCAAGTTCCGACGAATCAAAATAAGTGTGCAAATTTGTGTATTAATTTAGTCCATTCTCTTTGTAATGTTGCATCTTTTAGTTTCAATTTTTTTATAAATTATAATAAATATTTAGCATCTAAGATAAAATTAATTCAATTAAATAATGAGAATATGCAATAATTAGTATTGTAATGATAAAAATAATTTTTAACTTATCTTTATATTAATTTGAGCTACTCATTTTTTTATTATGTGAATAGTTATAAATACTATAATTTGTGTGTTTTATTTTTTTTGCAAATTGATTAATTATATATATTTATTATATATATAAACATGTATATTATCTTAGTTTAATTTATTTTCTTATAGTATTTGAATATTAAATCAATTAAAATAATCTCTATTAGTAATCTGATACACAGTTCCTTACTCCTAACATTTTCTACTAGCCATTCCTAAACTATACTATAACTATCCCTTACATCTTGCTTTACTTCCTACCACCCCTTATCTAATTTTACCACTAATTCCCTATCCACTAGCCATTAACCCTTATATCCTTTAAAAAATAACAATATTTAAGCCAAATCTTTTATTTACTACATTTTACTTTACTTATACATCTCCCCATACAAATAGAATAAATCCACTTAATGTCCCTATAATCCCAACCTGACGCCAACCTTCCCAGAATTCATGTGACATGGGGTCAAGTGAATCATTACTTTTTTTGTTTTGTGTTTGATAAAATTGACTTACTGTAGGGAGGTTTGTCAATAAATATATGATAATACTAAGTCCCATAAAATACTTGAAAACTTCATCCTTAAAATCATTCACTACACATCCATCTCACAATCTATGCATGTAAACTAAAATACCAAATTAAGCATAACTATTCATAGCTTGAAAGTAAATAAACATTCACACATATGACACAAGATATGATTACCCAAAATCCCTCTAATGAGAAGGTAAAACTAGGGTGGGGATGACACCCATACATCTTCACTACTGCATTTATAAAGTATATCCAATGAATGTTACAATGTTTGATCATGAAATATGATCTACCCTATTAAAGGTATGCCTTGTTAAAGGCTTACAAAGCCTATTACATCTTACCCTATTAAAGGATTTCACAACCCTATTAGAAGTGTGCCTAGTAAGAGGACTTCAACTTACAATGAAGTAAGCACCCTATTGAAGGATTTATCTCAGCATGTTAGGACTACTCTGTTAAGAGATTTAAATGATTCACCTATTAAAATGTCTCAACAATGATCCTTTGTTAGCACTCTACTACTTGATGTTAGATCACCTCTTTGCATGTATTCTTGATCCTTCTTTGATTAGATGTATCTCTTCTATCCTCTAACTCCTTTACTATGTTCTCCTCTAACATATTCTATAATTCATGTCTATAGATCACAATTCCTTAGTCACACCTGCATTCTCTTTTTGCATGCACAAAATTCTCTCTCTACTCATCTCCTTACTTACATTCTATATTAGGGTTTACCCTCCTTATGAAGATCTTGGTGGCTTAGGGTTAGGTATGAATCAACGATTGTGATTCACCTATTGCTTAATCCTTCTCTTTTTTCTGATTGGGTACGTGTGTTGCATTGGGATAATCAATCAAGATTCATTGTTATCATCTAGGATCTCAAAATATATCCTTAAGTTGGTTCCAAAATAATTTACATAGGATTTTGTGCCATTACAAACAACTATGTCAAAACTATATAACTTGACACTAGAAGTCCCTGATGCTCAACATCAACTACAACTTCAATGCCAGAACTCAACATCTGAATAACTCAACATCCTTTGATTACTCAGCTCTTGAATCACTCGACATCATCTATCTACTTGACACTTGAGTGGATTTGCACCAACTGTTTACTCAACATACACTAAGAATCTCACTTGATATGCACTATCTGACATGTTATGCTCCAAATGTATTACTTGTTTGACATGAACTAATCTTGTAAATGACTTAAGTGTATAAACACTCATATGTCAAAACCAATTTGAGATTAAAAATCTCCCCCTTTGACATGAGTGGAAAAAACACTTGGTCATGCATGAATATCTTTAACTTATAAGCATAACTTAGATAATCACCATCTTTACTTAGTATAATACAAAATTTCAAAATTTCAAAATTTTGCAAAACTTGACTTTACTATCATACCTCAAAATCTTATAAATCCCCTTGAGTTGATTATTATATCTTGAATCTTGAATCAATACTATTGCTAAGTAAATATGCATATGTTATACTTTGTTTATGTCTTTGCCTCCCCCCTTTATTTTGTCTCCCCCAAAACTATATCTATTCATCACTTGGAGTCAATGTCACTAAAAAACTTATTATGCTCCCCCTTTCTTATTTCTCCTCCTATCTTATTACTCCCCCTTTTTGACACTTATGTCAAAGGGTTATACTTGAATAGTGTGTTTATCCAAAAAATAGTTATGGATCTCAAGTATTAGCTTCAAAGTGACATCCCAATTATCACAACCTACCTCCAATGATTTGATTTGGATGGCCAAATTGGCAACAAGATAAACTAAGCCTTCTAGTTTAGAAAGATGGGGATCTTTTTGCATTAGTGTCTCTACAAAGGCTAGCTCCTTGTGAAGTATTTCCATATGTGGGGTCAACATGGATTGGATGCTAATCAGTGTGGCCAAAATATTTTCTTTGAGCATGCACTAGGTCAACCAATTGACCTTGGGAATTCATCAAATTCTTGAAGTGCTTCTAACTCTAAGCTAGAGAATTGGGTAGAGTAATACCTGTTAGCTTCATGTTTGCCTCCAAATTGTCAATATGGCACTATACTTCTTGTGTGAACAAATTTGTATCACACAAATTGGTGTAAAGTAAGAAAATATTCTCTAAGATTTTATTTACACTTTTAGTCTTGTTTGCTAACTCAACCAAGACTAAAAGTGTAATAGAACTTGATACCTTGTCATTTACCTTTCCTTGAAATTTTCTCTCAGACCATTCGATTAGTTTGACATTTGAATCTAGGTCTGCATCATTGATGTGTTCTACAATGAATACCAATTGTTCCATGATAGGCTTGTCTTCTTTAGGTGTTGGCAGGCTTAATGCATCAATAAATATATTCTTGATGTCTTGCAATGCTTGCTTCTACCTATGCTCCCTTTTGAGTAGCTCTTGATGTTTTCTCCTTGCAAGTGCATCTTGTAGTATGCCCATTTGTTCAATTGTGATTGCTGCAAGGGCAATCTTTGGTAGGACAATCACTTCATCCAAGTTGACATCAATAAATGATGTAACCTCATTACCTTGGATGTACTAGACCTTGGTGATTATAATGGTGTCGATTCTATACTCAATCTTTGAAGTGCTTGACTTGGAAGAGTAGTAGTTGCTGGTAAGGTAACTAGTGTTTTTATTGAGAATTTCTCCTGAGGCTTATTAGAAACAATAGTCCACCAAGATAACTGTGGGGGGGTTGGGGGAGGGGGTGAATTAGTTATCCAATAATTAAAACACTTATCTTCTTTAAACAAACTTAACCATTCAACCAAAGTAAATAAAAACAATAGAAAGATTCACATAAACAAATACACTAGATATGTTGACTAGGGAAACCCTTGATCAGAGGGAAAACCCCAATGGGAATGATGCTCGCAAGATGATGTACTAATATAAATATTCCTTGTTAGAGTATAGACCCTGTTAGGAGTCTGTTACAATATTTAGTAAAATCATTCCCTGTTAGGAGACTTTGAATCCTTGTTAGGAGATTCCAACCCTATTAGGAGTTGTGCTAACCCTGTTAGGAGTTTTGGTACAATGTATGAAAGAAGATCCCATTGCCAAAACATGCAATTTCAACTATGAGAAGAGCTCATTGCTCAAACAACTAATTTACTGTTATTTATCTTCCTTGCTTGTTCTTTCCTCTATCCTATAAACAAGACCAATTACTATTAGACCTTGTAGACCAGGTCATAAATCTCAAATCCAAATACCAAACCTTGGATCACTTAGAAAAACTTTGGCAATGAAGTTTCCTTTACTTTAGCACTGCTTTGCTCAACTTCACATTCCATACTCTCTGCTACTTTCCAAACATTCATAATTCACATATATCCATGCCATGATAAAGGAAAATATACTTCCTTTATACCAAGTCCATTAAAAAATTCCTTGAGTTGGTTGTTAATCCTTCTCAATTAATTATTATAGGACCACATTAAGAGCATGTTACACTTAGTGATAACACAAATCTTCCACCTTGCAACTTGAATAAATTTTTCTACACATAATATTATTACAAGTGGCCTTAGCCATGCCATCCTTAACATGTCTTCTCCAAGTCCTCAACCTTGATCCTCAATATACCAAATCTGCTAAGAGATATAACAAGTTTACCCAAACATTCCTCTATAAACTCTATCTTAGAACAAACATTACCAAAACTTACATAACTTCTTCTAGCCTTAGCCTTTCTACTTCCAATGTTAACTGAATATGTTAGATACTCAAATGTATCTCTCATAACCATGAGTGGTTTTTATGTTCAACTAGTCAAGCATATCAAATTGATCTTTCCATTGTTCTTCTGTCAAATACCACATAGGACATCAAACATGCTATATTGACATCAATGACAAACTCAGTCATGAGTGTTACATATTATCATCAAACCAATATTCCAAAAATCTCTCCAATCTTCCAACAAGGCTATGTAGTCAAGTTTGAATATTCCATCTTTCCTCTTCTTTCTTTTCAATTTCAATTGCATCTTGAACTTGTGTTATAGGTAGATGAGTATCTACCTGTCTTGTTTGAACTTGTGTTCCATCCCGTGCTTGAGTAGAAACTTTTGGTAATAACAAATTTTGCACCAATTTGTTGATGTTAGCTATGGTGGTTGTTTCTTTCCTTTGATACACTACAATGGGTAATGTAGGTTGCATCATAGTAAATTAAGGGGTTTTTGATGTCTCGAGTTTCCACCTCTATAAATGTCTTCTCTGCCTCCTTAAGTTCATCTACACTCACCAATATAGGGTGACTACATAAGTTTTCCTTGGTGGTGGTGTCTAGTAGTATCTTCTTCATGTCCTCCTCTATTAGTGAATTAATGTATTGAGTCATAGTGTCAAAAAAATCCTTGATCTATATGATTTTATTGTCTACTTTTGTCACATGTAGTGGATTGGCACTCAACATTTGTATATCTAGTATACTCTATTCTAGTTGCTACTCATCTTTAGTTATTGCCTATTTTTGTTCCCATTCTTTAGTTCCTTCCATATGTTCATCCTTCTTAGTATCAAATTTAGTAACCTCAATTAATTCTTGCTCATCTTTATCTTCACCTACCTTAATAGGTTTCTCCTCAATTACCTTAGATGTTGTCAGCCCATAAATTACCTTCCAGATTTGGGTACTTTTCTGAACAACATCTTCAATTTTAGTTTGGAGAATATTAAATGCATGATACTTAGGAGAAAATCTCCCTGCATACTTCTTTATGGCTTTAGTCATCTTAGCTTTACCTAAATCTGGCATCACTATTACAAGTGTAGTCTCTCTAATATTCCTTTCTATTGTAAGGCTATATTTCCATCTTTTCTCAACTCTATCATATAAAGTATTTGGTAGAGAGTTTGAAATATCAATTAGAGTCATCTTAAATGTTACCATTATGGCATATACTGACTCTTCTACTTTATCCATTTCTAGCTTTCCAAGTCTATCAAATCCAATATGTGAAAATCCACTCAAATCTACATTATTCTTTATATTTTCACATAGATAATCTAAATCAGAAGGACTGTGACTTACCACTTTAAATTGGCTATTATCATCAAATTCTATCCTCTCTTCATATGATTTATTTGGAGCAATGTACTTTCTCCTTTGTCTCTTCTCAGACACATCAACTTGTATAGCTTTCCTAGCTTTGTTTTTTTTTTGCTTGGCTACTTCTTAAGCTTTCTTAGTAGTAGGTCTTGTGCTATTTTGTGTACCTAGAATTGCAGGCTTAGGTTTTACAACCTTCTTTAATTGTTGACTATGAAGGCTTTATCTTTTCTTTTCTTCTCTATGGCTATAGGTTCTTCACTAACTTCTTCTCCTTTGACACCTTCTTCAAGCTCGACTTCCTCTTCTCCTTGATCTTCTCCCTGACCTTGTGTTAGGGCCAATAGTGCTTGGGCTGGTACTTCTTCTTCATCATTATCATCTTCATCATCTTCCTTTGCCCCTTCACCATATTTTTCTTTCAATTTCTTGACAATCTTGTTCTTCTTCCTTATCACTAATGTTGTCTTTAGATCCATAGTTATCTTTGATTTGGCAACATCACAATTTACAAAGTCAGTAGCCTTATTATCTACTTCTTCTTCTACAAGAAAGGATGCAATTACTATAGATGCCTCATCCACATTGACTTCATATCCTAGTGATCTCAACCATTAATCCTTGGAGCTACAACTTGTACATTTGTGAAATTAGTATCAACTAGAAAGCAAACCTCATTGAAATATTTCTCAACTAGTGACACTAGTATCTTGTGTCTTTGTTTCGTTGACTACTTAAAGTCCTCAAAATAGATAGTCATAATAGACTCAAAGCTCTCTCCCATTTTCTCAATGAATTCTCCTATTTGTACTACAATGGATTTTTTTGTCTTCCATGAAACTTTTCCAAAGGAAGGAAATGTGTTCTACACATAGAGAAATATACATACAAGTATTGATCGAAACTTGCATTGTGAACTCTTGATTTTCATCATAGCTCAGTATCAACTAGATTTCACTCGACAACTTAAGTGAAAATTTTCATGCTTGACAGTAACATGAAAATTGAAAAACTAAAATATTTCTTCAAGATTCTAAACAAAACTTTGCATCTTTCTTCATGAAAACATAATCTTTTCAAAACTAAGTCCTTGCAAATAATTATGATATATTATTTAAATATTTGTCCCACACATACCTCTTGATTTCTTAGTTGGAGGTGGTGTCATCAACTGACCCATTGGGTGAAGAGATCCCATCATAACTTGATGTGCTGCAATCTTCCTTTCTCTTCCATGTATCTTTCATTTCATCTTTGACATTCTCAACATTTGCCTTTTCTTTGCCTTTGTTGAATCACTGCTTGGCACTTTTGACCTTGTTAGGCAATTCTTACTTATGTGACCAATCTTCAACCAACTAAAACATGTAGTTGACTCAACCATTTTTTGTAGTCACTTCTAAAGTGTGTTCTTATGCAATTCTTAGGAACATGTCCATACTCTTGATAGTAGTGACAACTATACCTAGTATTGTAATCCTAATTATAAGATTTTCCATTGCGATTTACCTTTGTCTATTTGTTTGATGACCACTTAGGCTTGGATCTGCACTCATATGCTCTATCTCCATACTTCTGATAGTTATAGGAGTATCCCTCAAATCTTTGTGTGCTCAAGGTCTTGGTTTTGCATTCATGTGCCTGATGTCCTTGTTTGTTGCATTTGTGGCAGTGACCCATGAACTTCTGCTTAGGATTCTAATTTGCAGTCTTGCTCTTGCAAACATTAGTAGTAAACTTGTAATAAATTAAATTTTAAATAGGAAATTAGGATATTTGGCAATAATTTTAGTATTATGAGTTGTTAAAGAGTAGTATCAAATTTTAGATAGGAAAGTTTATTATATAAATTTATTTTTAAAATAATTAAATTTAATAATTAAAGTATAAAATAAGTTTATTAAAGTTTTAGCTAAATAATATATCATTTTTTATTAAAAAAACTATTCACATAGATTCAGCATAGTAGTTCTCCATGAGTTTATATCAATTAAATTTTAGAAAATTTATTTCAAAAATTTCCTATTTAAAATTTAATTTATTACAAGTTTACAACTTCACTATATTAATTATTAGTTTTCTTTTATAAAATTTAATTGAAAATAAGAATTAATAATATTTATATAATTGTCCAAATATATTATAAAGGTAAATAGATAAGCAAATTTATTATTGTGTAAGAAGAGATAATTATATGTTGAATTTGGTCTATAAGATAAAATCCTAAAAAATAAATTAACAATGATACTATTTAATAATACTAACACAACTATGCCTTTAAAGCAATTATATTTGATTCCACTAAAAAAAAATATACTAATTAACATCATTTAAACTAACACTTTATTTAATACAAAACAAACAACTCTATTGCCAAATATCCTAATTTAAAAAATACTAAAAACCTAAATTTTTTTAAAACTATCTAAAATCTAATACTACTCATTAACAACTCATAATACTAAAATTAATAAAAAGTAAAAATAAAAATTAAGACATTAACACTACTAACTTAACTTTCAAACAATAAATTTTCAATGTTTTAAAACATTTAAATTAAACTACCTAACAATTAAAATCTAAATTTTAAACTTATTTTAAATAACTAATCTATCTTTAAACTAAAACTAAATTAAATATCACAAACAATAAATTTAATTAAGAACTAAAAACTAAATTAAATTTATACTAACTTAAAATTAAACTAATCTAATACTAATTTAAATTTAAAACTAATCTTAATTTAATATTAATTTAAATAATTTAAAAAAAACTAACTAACTTAATTCTAAACTAATTTTTAAAAGACACATATTAATTAAATTATATATATATATAAATAAAAACATAATCAAAACTAACAAATATATATATATATAAACTAACTTATACTAAAACTAGAACTTACATTATAACCCCAAACCCCTAACACTAACCACCCACAACCACAAACTTTCAACTTCCAACCATGTAGGCTCAAGGCCCCATAAATATTTTTCCCCACCCTCACGCTGCTCCAGGCCTATTTAAAAGGACACAGTCCAAAATCGTGCAAGGTAATACATTTTGTAGGAGCTGACGAAAGTAAGGGAGATAACAGCATAGGCTATTTAGCTGGTGCATTTTCGTGGCTATTTAGCCAGTATCCGGGCATTCGCTATATCGCCACCAGCAAATTGCAAGTATTTCCCATTAGCGACTTGGCGAATCGCCGGATATTTTTGAACTCCGGTGACACCACTTGCAAGTTTTTTCCCACATGCATTCCTTCTTGAAACTAACAGGTCTGGGATGTATCACGTGGTCATAAGATCATCTTGTGAACACATTTTGTGGCATCGGATTCTACTTTTCAGTGTCACAGGTAATTTTTTGTTGATCACCATCTCGCTATGCATAACATATGAGCATCTTGCCATAGCGAGTATGCAACAATCGTGGATTCAAATCAGATCCGACGATAGGACTAAAACACCTTTTTCATGAGACTCAACCACGACGTCCAAACAGGTGGGAGAAGAATATCCATTCTTTGCCCCTTTTTTCAAAAAGAATTCACGCCAGGGTAAATTGTAAAAGCCAAACCTAGGGTTTTTCATAGACTTTCAACTTGGCAAGCATACTTATATACACCCCACAGGAAGTACATCTGTGTTTCATAGCAAATCGATAGTGCAAGGAAAATGTGGGGTACTTGTCGAGGTGCAAATCTTCAGTTATTTAGCCAATTAAAGTCATTTATCTCAACATATGGCTACTGAAGTTGTTCATCTAGACAACATGATGAAGATGAGTGGTTAGTATGTTCTTCAAGTTCCTTTCTAAATTTTTTACCATGAATTTGTTCCAGTTGCAATACAGTAGTTTTACAAACATATTTCCATGGATACTACATGGATCCTCAAACTTGAGTTTATAGAAGTCTTAGAAAGTGCATCTTTTAAGCTAAATTTCTCTCATGGATCATATGTTACAGCTATCAAATTATATATCAAATTTGTGTGATCTCCATTAGGCACAACTGCACACATTTTTTGGAAATGTTGGAAAAAAGATAATAGGAAAGGACTAACACCATGTTGTAGAAAAACTACATATGTTGGGTTGTTTATTATTTGTTTCTTTTTGTTCATAAGTAAAAATGGATCTGTCATGTAACTGTGCACCTCTAGCACAGTTAT
Source organism: Cupressus sempervirens (assembly GCA_028749045.1). Classification (NCBI taxonomy): domain Eukaryota; kingdom Viridiplantae; phylum Streptophyta; class Pinopsida; order Cupressales; family Cupressaceae; genus Cupressus; species Cupressus sempervirens. The sequence continues at coordinate 765,725,503 of CM053785.1, forward strand.
TTTATTATTGCTTTTTACTGCATAGTATTTCGTCAAGTTTGATATATTTATAAATATTGTATGTTGTCAACATATTTATTCAATGGTTTTAAATAGTAACACTACCTATGATTATGAGATTCATGCTTGCCTTATAGGTTTTATGAGATTGGTGTTGCAGCTACTCTATATGCAAATGTTGGATATTCTCAATCTAATATATTTATTGCTTTGGCTCACCCAGGATACAGCTCAGCAGGCCTTTTTAATCATTGTATATTTCGGTGGAAATGATTCTTTGGATCCTCACCCCTCAGGATTCGGTCCTCATGTAACACTTCCTAAATACATTGAGAACATTAAGAGAATGGCAACCTATCTCTAGGTACAATTTTCATCAGTATTCTATGTTTAAATTTCTTCAATTTTGTTTGAAAGATACAGATATTTCATTTTTTATGATGACAATTATCTAATTTGAGTTTGGGGTAAACAAATCAGGACCTCTCAGAGTCGACATGCTTGATTTTTTTAAGTTGCCCACCTATTAATGAAGATTTGATTAGTAGTGCTTCAAGGTACTATTCTTCTTGTGTGTGTGTAATGGTTCACAATTTCATGATTCTGTAATCTACCTGTTTGGCCTAACTTTTTTGGATTCTACAATAGTATTTTTGCTCCAATAGTATGGACAAATGAATTGTGTCATTAGTATTCTAAAGCTTGTGTGCAAGTCTGCAAAGAGATGGGTGTCAAGGTTATAGATTCATTACTACACTCAGGAATGGGCTCATCTTCAATCTTCAGAAGATTGAATATGAGCCCATTCCAAACTGTAGTAATGAACCTCAAAGCTCCTTCAGCATGAGCATATCATGTCCTTTGGACGATCTTTCTGAAGCTGCTCTAACATTGTATTCTTCAGACTTTAGTTTATATCTGCCAACAACAAGACTACTTTGTGTCATTAGAATCATAAATAAGGAATGCAGAGGTAAGCTTTTCTAGGTTTTTGCTGAGAAAATGTTGATATTAAAGCAGTGGGGTTGCTTGGCATTTTATGCAAATTTGTTATGCACAAATAGGAATAATATGAGTTTGAAATTATATATATCAGTTGTTATCTCATTTCAAAATGTGGTTAGCTTTAGGAATTCTTTTATAAGATGTTATATGAAATGATTGCTAGCTAACACCTGCCAAGGAAACATAACTTGCTTCTTCCCACAGTGAATTCTGCTCAAGGTTTTTGCATTGTGAAGTGTAGCGCAGTTCTTTATGTGCCAATGGAAATACTGAGAATGCTAAGAGATGGCATGGTTACTCTCACTGATGTTATTTCTTTGTTGCATTATGTGAGATTCATTACTACACTCAGGAATGGGCTCATCTTCAGTCTTCAGAAGATTGAAGATGAGCCCATTCCGAGTGTAGTAATGAATCTCAAAGCTCCTTTAGCCTGAGCATATGATGTCTTTCGGATGATCTTTCTAAAGTTGCATCAACATTGTATCCTTCAGGTGTTTGATTCTTCATCTTTCTTCTTTATTATTCTATAGAACAATTCTTATGGTTTAAGTTTTTTAGCATCAATTTGTAATTTCAATCAGAAATCTCTATATATCTTTTCTTTCCAGATAGGGTTGCTTAGTTTTTATGTAAATGTCTTTGCTTTTGCAGCTTGGACTTGAATTCACCACCAATGTTCTTTATACTCAGCCAACAATATATTTGTACCAAGTATAGTGCATTGTAATGGTATTGTTCATACAATGTTGATGCTTACGCAAGAATACTATTTTTATTTAGTTTTATTTGTCAAGTTTCCTTTTCAGTTTGATTTTGAGCTGGTGATGCTTGAGACTCAAATGCCTTGATCACTAGGCAAGCTCCTAGCTCTTATTATAGTTTGCCTACTGCAATGTCACATCCAGTTTGCATGTGATTCTACTGACCTAAAGGATCCTTAACCACAAACAACAATAGTCTCCTTTGCCCAAGATAATACAACTTTGTTTGGATTTAAATAAGAAAATCACAGCAGCATTATTAGTGAGGATTTGTGTCTACTTAGAAACTTCTTATCTAAGAAAGCCTTTCTAAGGGTTGTGAGCTTGTGTACTTCTCCTTTACATTAAAGGTTCAATGCGAGCATGTTGCTAAGACCCTGCCCAAGGTTACAAATGCAAAGTGAACTAGTTTTTAATGCTTCTCACTAGAAATAAAGCATGTTTTATTAGCCCATTATCTAGTTGGTTCACCTTTGTTTCAAATTTAATGCAGGGACGAGGAGCTTCTTGGTTAGGGTCTTGCATTGAATGATGAATTAGATCATGTGCTAGGGAAACACAACTCCATTACTACAGGGTCTCCTGTTACATGAAAAAGAACAAAAGAGAGTAAACTAGAATAAATTTGGTAACTTTCCACATTTCAAATATGGATTATACCTTTGAACTATTGCATAGAGAGAGAGGGGGGGTAGGGTGTTGTAGAACTATTGCATAGCGAAGGAGACAAAAAAGGAGCCTCCTTGTCTCCCTTACCCCCACATGTGAGAGAGAACACTATTGCATAGAAAGGTATGTAGGCAACAGAGCAAGAACATGCACTAGAGCTTTTCCTAAACTAGGTGTTCCCAAAGGTAAATAACTAAGGCTGTTCCACTTGTTTATTTTCATATTTTCCATTTGAATGTATGCATTAGAATCTATTATCAATAACTTGGCATAATATCTGTGTTGGTGACTTTGTCCATTGGAATTGGAATGTGAAAGACAAGTATGTGCCAACATTCTATTCTATTTGAGAGCGCATGCTTTTCCCTCTTGTTTTATGGTCTATGGAAATCCAAATGACTGTTAGAAAAACCAATCTCAAAGTTCAGAATGGTAGAATGATAATATCTTCATGAGTTTATTTATAATCTTGTGTCGTTTACATTGAAATATAAGTATAATAGGTTAAATTGTAGGTTCAATTTGGGGAGGGGTTAGGGTACATCTTGTTTGTGAATTCTTGTAATTTTCAAATGTAAAGAATTAGTTTCTAGGTAGATTGTTATTCATGATCTTTGCCTTTCCACTGGTATATTGGCAGTTACTTTGCTAACGTGGTGCTTCAGTGCCCGATATACACAAAACCTCTTGCAACCTATCTACTCCATGGATTGCATTCTCAAAAATGTATGTTATCATTTCTCGATAGATTTATCCTTAGACACAGGCATTGCAATATTAGTTGCGGCTTGCAAAAACAATAACCCATACTATTTGTTGGGTCTGCTCAGGTCAGAAGAAAGACTGGTGCTTCATGTGTGAGCTTGAGTTTCTTGTCTTGAGGGTGAGAGCAGGAGATGGTGCCTTATCACCAATTAGAATACTTTCTAGAATTAAAAACATTGGCAACCACCTTGGATATGGAAAATAGGAAGATGCTCATGATTTTTTGAGGTAACATGAATTGCAAAGTGCATAAAGTCTTTCAATTTTTAAATCATACCGACATATATCAAGATAGAAATGCTCATAGAAAGGAGTATTTAAGGATATGCTACAAATTATGTGCACACAAAAATTAATCTCCATTGATGTGCTTAAACATACTTACATGGCACACGCATGCATGCTCGCATGTGCGCACGCACACACAGATTGATATCTTGTTTTTCTTTTTCCTTTTAGATTTGTAGTTTATACTATGCAGTCAATATGCCTTGATGAATCTGGTGGAGAGGAAGCCATTCATCCAATAGCACATGTGACTATGTTCATTCAACAATCATTTGGTGGTTATATTCAGTCAAAGGTGGTGCTAGTATTAACTTTAAAATGCAAAAATGTCAATGAACAAATACACGTGATTTTTAGATTTTGATTATAAAATTTATTTCTATACAAGGAGTTTAGATTAGGGGAGTCGGCCTAGTGAGCTGACATGGTGAGTCGACTTAAAGTGGTGACTTGGTGGGGCAAGTGGGGGTGACTTGGTGAGCTGACCTGGAGAGTTGGCTTAGGGGGCAAACTTGGTGAGTGAACTTAGAGAGTCAACTTGATGAGTGTACTTTAATTGTCAGCTTGGCGAGCTAACTTGGGGAGCCGACCTGGCGATCTAACATGGTGAGTGGGCTTAAAGTGTCAACTTGGTGGGTCAAGTTGGTGAGCTGACTTAGCGAGGCCACTTAGAGATGTGACATGGCGAGCTGACTTGGTGAGCAAGCTCAATGAGCAGACCTAACAACTGACCTTGATGAGGCACTTTGGTGGAGTGACTTCATGATTGAACTCAAAGAGTCAACTTGGCGAGCATACTTGCACTAGTACATTTGGGTTCATTTTTTGACCTTTATTGGTCGAATTTTTTACCCAATTTTTGACCAAATTCGACCAACCCATTGGTCAAAATTTTGACCAACTCACTGTTACATGATTTGTCTCAATCATATAACTATTTATATATTCTTCATATTAGTTACTGTCAGTATTTTTCAGGCATTCTATAAAATAGTTCACATGCCTTGCATATGATATGACATTTTGCATGCATCCTACACTCTCTTTCATCCAGCTAATGATGGATTACGCAAATTCCTCTAAAACCATGATGCTAAAAACCACACAATCAAATCCAAAATGAACTTGCACTACAAATGGATTGTGGAAATCTGATATTGGTAAAATTGCATGCATGTCTACCAAGACAATCACAACTTAAACATACATTTGTCCTACTAGACATGCATGCAAAATTAACAATATCAAATTTCCACAATCCATTTGTAGTGCAAGTTCATTTTGGATTTGATTGTGTGTTTTTTAGAATCATGGTTTCAGATCACTTTGCGTAATCCATCATCAGCTGGATGAGAGAGTGTAGGATGCATGTAAAATGTCATATCATAAGCAAGACATGTGAACTATTTTATAGAATGCCTGAAAAAAATTTACACCTAGTTGTTGCTGGAAATTTCCACCAACGCTTAAATTTTTTTCTACCATTGTTGGTCAAAATTTCCACCAACGCAAAAAAAAATTTCTACCTTTGTTGGTCAAAATTTCCACCAACGTCCAAATTTTATTTCCACCTTTGTTGGTCGAAAATTCCACCTTCATTGGTCAAAATTTCCACCAACGTCTAAATTTTTTTCCCGCCTTTGTTAGTCAAAATTTCCACCAACGTCTAAATTTTTTTCCACCTTTGTTGGTCAAAATTTCCACCTTCATTGGTTGAAATTCCACCAATGCCATAATTTTTTTTTCCACCTTTGTTGGTCAAAATTTCCACCAATGTGCAAACTTTTTTTTACCTTTGTTGGTCGAACTTTCGACCTTCATTGGTTGAAATTTTGACCAATTCCTGTTTGAACCTACACAATGGCTTGGGAAGGTTTTTGACCAATAGGTTGCTCAAAATTTTGACCAACCAGAGAGTTGGTTGAAATTTTGACCAGAAAAATATCGACCAACGGGTTGGTCGAAGTTAGTCGAAAGTTGGTCAAAAATTGGGTCAAAAATTTGACCAATAAAGGTCGAAAAATGAACCCAAATGTACTAGTGAACTAACCATATTACCAATAGTACTTTCACATAAAGTGAAATTTTTATTATGAAGTCTTTGATTTATTCAAAGAGATGGAAGAATTTGAGCACTTGATCCAGTTCCTTTGGTTACTGTAGGAACTCTTCTCTATTTTGTAGTTTATGATAGAGCTTGATTCAATGAGTGGTGACCAATAGTTTGAATTGGATAAGATCTATGGTATAAAATTGCACAACAATTTAAAACATCACTGACATATGTTGATAGAAAAAATCATAGAGAGGTTCTCAATCACCTACGATAAACTTCTTCAATTTTATGAATTTATCATGTCATTTATTTTGTTGTTGTTTAATTATCTCATTATTTTATAGAGTAGAGTTCCTATATTCATGCAACCCATTAACCTGTAGGACCATTTCATGTTGAGTTTGAGTGGGATCAATTTCTAATTCTAAGGTTTGTCAAAGAGTCTTGTGATCAAATTCAATAGGCATCATAGCTAATTTTCCATAAACTAATTAAAAAGGAGTAAAGCTAATATTATTTTTCCATGTTGTTCTATAGGCCCAAATTGCTTTAGGACTGCCGAATATTTCTTGTAGATGGCTAAAAAAAAATTTCAAGATGGCTTTGATTTCCCTATTAGTTATTTTTTCTTTATCATTGGACTGGGGATGGTAAGAAGAAGATTTAACATGCCTAATGGTATGCCCATTCATTAAAGTACTGATCAAATTTGACATGAATTAAGCACCTTGATTAGTTACTAATTCTCTAGGGACATGAAATCTAGCAAAGATAGCTTCATATAAGAACTCATTAACAATATTATTCCTAGAATGTTTCATAGGTTTTTCCTCTACCAATTTAGTGACACAATCAATGCAAACTTGGATATAGGATTTTCCATTTGATGAAGAATCAATAGGTCCTACAAAATCAATACCCCATATATAAAAGGGTGTAACTATTACCTGTGGTTGTAGGGGAATCTCATCTGATTTGGTAAGTCTTCCCATCTTCTAGCATCTATCACATTTCTTGGTATACCTTGCAACATTTTTGTGTAACATAGGCCAATAATAACTCTTGGTCAAAATCTTGAATGTTGTCTCTTTAACTGCAAAATGACCACCGCATGTCTCATCATGACATGCATAAATAATTTCATATGTCTCATTTGTGTGGAAAAATCTATGTATTGAATGATTTGGACCCATATAAAACATGCATCCATCTATCCAAGAAAATTTGAAGCTTTTCTTAGCTAGTAATCGTCTCTCTTTTGAGGATAAATGTGTTGGAGTACTTCCTATAGAAAGATAGTTTTCTATATCTGCATGCCATGGATTCTAAGTTAATATGGAGAAGATATTTTAATCTAGAAAGATATCATCAATTAATGTAAGATCATTAGGAACTTGCAATTGAGAGAGAAAATCTGCATTGCATTTTCCCTTATTAGCTTGTTTATTATCTTTACATCAAATTGATACATGAGAAGCAACCACCAAGATAACCTCCCTAAGATGGCATGTTTGTACAAGATATTTAATTACTACATAATCATTATGCACAAAGATCTCATAACCTATTATATAATACCTAAACTTGTTAAGTGCATAAATAATAGCAAGCAATTCTTTCTCAGTGGAAATATAGTTTAGTTATGCTCCTTGCAAATTTTTTCTAATATAATAAATAGCATATTCTACCACATCATTTGTTTGTCCAAGAAAAATACCTATTTCATAATATGAAGCACCTATGTGAATGTGGAATGGGAGACTTCAATCAAGCCCTTTCAATATAGGTTCTTTGGTTAAGACTTGTTACAAGTTGAGGTCCAAGAAAATATTTCTTCTTTCTTGAGGAGATTATATAATGGTGTTGCAATTTGGTTGAATTCCTTTGTAAATCTCCTATAGTAACCAATGTGTCCTAATTCTGAAATCCTTTCTTCATTTTTTATTATTTATTTATTATTATTATTATTATTATTATTATTATTTTTTTTTTTTTTTTTTTTTTTTTTTGGGGGGTGGGGGGGGGAGGGTAGGTTAGTATTGATTACCTCTATCTTTTTTGGGTCCATTTGAATACCATGTGAAGAAAGATAGTGTCCCAACAAAACTCTCTCCTCCATCATTATGAAACACTTTTCACTATTTAGAGACAATTTATATTCTTAACACCTCTTAAGAACCTTTTTTCTAAATTAGATTCATAAGTAATGAAGTTATCTATATAGATCTCCATATAGTCAATAGAGATATCAATGAATATAGTGATTACAACTTATTGGAAAGTAGCAAGTGCATTACGCAAGCCAAATGGTAGGACTAAATATGCAAATGTACCTCAAGGATAGGTAAAATTTGTTTTAACCTAATCTTTAGGTATTATCTTAATCTGATTGTATCCACTGAAACCATACAAAAAGGAGAAATAAATTTTACTAGCTAAGTTATCAAGCACTTAGTCTATAAAAGGAAATATAAAGTGATCCTTCTTAGAGGTTTTATTTAGTTCTCTATAGTCTACACACACCCTTCATTTTCCCCCTTTCATGGGTAATATAACTAAGGGTGAGATTCATTGGCTATCAAAGATAAGATAGATAAACCCAGCATTAAGTAACTTTTACAACTTAGTTTTGATTATGTCCCTTAGAACTTGATTAATCCTCTTTTGTCATTGTCTAACTAATTTACATTCTAGGATTATGTAGATTATATGTGTGCATATTATAGGATCCAATGCCTTCATGTCTATGTAATCCCATGCAAAATCACATTGGATTTCCTATAGCCACTTGAGAAGATTGTCTAGGGGGGTTGGTGAAAGGTTTTTATTAACATAAAAATCCCTGTCTAGACTAATTTCTACCTTTAACACCTTATATTAATACTTCTAAAAGTTATATGATGGTAACCCATGAGACAGAAAAGTGTAAAGATATTAAGATGTTGTAGGAAAGTTAGGTACATTCATAGGAGGAAGTATTTTCTGAAGAGAATAATTTCTATCATCACATAGTGGAGGATCAACACCATATTCATTGGAAAGGATGGTTGTGAAAATATCACCATCTTCCCAAGAAACCATGAATGGATTATGGAAAATATCATGAGTTGGTTTACTGAGTTAACTTCTATTCCATTATCACCTAGATCTAACCGAAGATCTTGATCAAGTTCTAATTGAGGTTTAGCTAGAACAATAGTGCTAGCTTTTTAGTATGGAATCCATTAGATATTTTCATCCTTCCATAATGGAAGGCTATACAAGCATATGTTGTGTCTAACCATGGTCTACCTAAGATGATAGGATACCCTCCTAAAGTGTCTTTTAGAGACAAAATGACAATATCTACTAGATATTTCCAAGAATATAATTTTATAATCACATTCTCAACTATTACATTAGGTTTGACTATTGGGGAGTTGGTGGAAGAGACATTTTAAAATTGTGAAAAAGGAGGGTCTACATTTTTTCCCCATGATCATTGATGATGTCAACCTTCATTTTTGTTTTAATTGAAATGCATGTGTCATGTTGTGTGCCTTGTGTGATTTGTACTACTTACTTGGTCCCATCATTTTTATGCTCTTTTGTTTTCATAAGTGTAAACCCTTGTGTGTATCTTATGTAATCTGCCCCCAGCCTAGTTTGCTTGTGCCATGCGAGAGTTGAATCATGGTGAGGGAAAAGAAATTATTTTGCAAGATGAAGTTATTCATAGTATGATCGAGAATTCTATTAATAATCGTGAGGGTGGTAAGATGGGCAAACCAAAAGGAAAACTATCGTATAGACAAGTGGTGGCGAATAATTTCTCCAACTTTTTCTACAGCCATGGAGTTTAATGGAGTTTTTTATAAGAAGGCAGTGGAATCAAAACAATGAGGAGGGGAAGGAGGACAATCCATAGCCAATGGAAGTGGACACTCCAGTGGAGGTAGTGCTGAAATTGGTGGAGGTGGAGGAGAAAATGGTAAGTCTTCTTCTCTCGGCCCTAAGATTCTTTCACTTTCTTCTAATGATGACATGGTGTTTGCCATTAAGAATGAGAGATCTAGGCTTAAAAGCATTGCTATTTTCTTTTTTTGCCTAGATAAGAAGGTTATGCCTGCTAGGAAATTTTTTGATTAATGGATTGCTTCAATTTGGGGTAAAAAGCTTGGCATTTATGTTACGTACTACAGAATGATACAGAAAGGATTGTTTGTTATTTTTCTAAAAAATCATAATATGCAAGAAAGGGTTTTGGAGAAGTGGTTTTGGAATGTTGGAAGGTCAATGTTTAGGGTTTACCTATGGTCCCCAAAGGAAAATTTTGAAAAAGTTGTGGCTTGGTCTCCACTGAATTGGTTGGAAATTAAGAACCTTAACGTGGAATTTTGACCTTTCATTCCCCAAATTCTTAAGCCATTTGGTTCTATTTCATAGGTTGAGCAATCTAGGGTGACCTTGTGGTACCTTAATGCTAGGGTTCTTTTGGCTCTGGCTCCTGAAGGTGAATTCCCCAATAATATTTCTCTAGATTTTGATGGAGAAAGGTTTTGTTGGGATGTTGCCCTATTAGGGAATTTAAATGCTTGCTTTCACTATAGGCATAATGAGCATACTAAAAAGGATTGTCCAACTCTGTAACATATTCAAAAGGAGAAATTTAATGTGGTTAATTATAATGAGCATAATAGTAATCCGGTCCCTAGTAAGACTAAGGCTAGTGAAATACCTAATAATGATGTGGATATTGTTAACTAGGCCAAGAGTGTAGGTGTTAATAATTCTTTAGAATTTGATTATAATTCTAGTGTCCAGCCTAATGCCTCTAATTCTATTGATGTTCCAATGAGTAACAGTTTTATCTCATTATTGAACCCTCTCTTTAAAGAGGAATTTGAAGTGGTTCCAGCCAAGTTTGGTATCTTGGATGTTATTCCTTCGTTCATAGCTTCCCACCTGCCAAGAGATCACCTGGGAACTCCCCAAATTAACAACAGTGTCCTGCCATTTTTGAATGCTCAACAGTTAGCTCTCAGGAGTATTAAAGAAAGAGTCATCAAACTTCAACAAGAAAATAAGGAGGTGCTTGTTGTACCTTTGGCTCCTTCCTCCTCACCTAGACCTTTAGCTATTGAAGCTCCTAATCTAGAGGGTCAATTCACTAAAGTTGTTAGGAAGAAGAGGAAGACTACAGAAAGATGCTTGGGTCCCACTGGGGACAGAGGGAGGAAGAATCTTCCAGATTGTTTTAATAAGTTCTACAAGAGCACTAAAACTCCTCCTAAACTATGATGATGATGCATATCCATAGTTGGAATGTCTTGGGGTTAGAGATACCTGATAGAAAATACCTTGTTAGAAGATGGTGTAATAATTTGAAGTTTAAGGATTTTATTTGCTTGCAAGAAATTAAGGTGGTTGGTTTCCAAGCCTATTCCATTTTGAAGTTCCTTTGGGACAAGTCTATAGGTTTTCACTCAAACCATGAGAGAGGGAAAGGAGGTATTGCTATTCTTGTTCACCCCAAATGGGAAAGCCTTATTTAAAGTCATGGGTGTTCAAATTGTCAGAGGATAATTTGGGTTATAGTCAAGCAAGGGGAGAAGACTTTTGGAATATCTAATGTGTATGCCTTGAATAATTATAGAGAAAGAGAAAAACTATGGGAATGGTTTTGCATGCATTTGCCAAAAATCTCATGGGTGGTTGTGGGGGATTTTAATATGGTGGAGCACAGAGTTGATAAATCGGGAGGTTTGGTTCATTCTTGGAAAGGCAATGAGATGTATTTTTGGCATAAATTTAAAAGGAAGTTTAATCTTTTGGACCCTATAGAAAATATGCATGGTAAGTTTCATGATATTTGGTACACTTGGTGCAATAACCAGAGGGGCAAGCAAAGAGTGTATTGTAGGTTGTATACGGTGTATGGAGATGTCTTTGCAGTATTTTTCATTCAGGAAGATATTCATGCCCCAATTCAAGTTGCCCCAGCTTCTCTTTTTGATCATTCGCCTATTCATACTTGTTGTAGGATAGAGGGTAATGATAATACTCAAGGCTTAAAAAGGATATATAACTCTTTCAAGTTTAACTCTGTACTCCTTGATGATCCTGATAATGTTGATGCTATTGTAATGATAAATAAGATTATTAGAATTGGTAATCCTTTCCTAGATCCAATAGAGCTTTGGAACCTAAAGGTTGATGCCTAGAAAAATCTTCTTGAAGTCATTGGTAAAAAGCTGACCATGGATAGGAATAAAGAGGAATCATATTGGCAAAGTAAATTGAACTAGGTGGAGAAAGAATTACAGGACAAAGGGACTAATGAAGATTTGGAAATTCATCTCATCAATATTAAACATCAATTGAGTAGTATCCAGAGATATAAGATTTGACGGCATAGAATTAGAGTGAGGGTGAATTGGATTAATAAAGGGGATAAAGGTTCTGGGTACTTCTTTAATATTATTAAGGCTAAGCACAAAAGAGAATTAATTAGTGAAATTCAGTTATAGGATAGGTTTTCAAGGGATTCTAAAGATATAAACAAGCTTTCTATAGTTTTTAAAGTAATCTATTTTCTTCATAAATGACTCCAGATAGCCTAGTTGTGATGCAAGACTGTTTTAAGCTTATCCCTTGCAAAATTTATGATTTGGAGTAGAATAATCTCAACAAAGACATTTCTGTGGGGGAAATTGAAGCTGCTATTGATGCCTTTCCTAATGGGAAATCTCCTAGTTTGGATGGTTTTCCAGCTGAATTCTACAAGAAAAATAAAAGTTAGATTTGTACCAAACTTTCAAAAGTATATGTAGAAGCCTTCAAGAAAGGTTCACTAAGGGAGACTATAAATAGAGGAGTTGTTAAGATTTTTCCTAAAGTAGGGGATAAGTCTCTGGTCAAGAATTGGAGGCCAATCACTTTGTTAAATCTATCCTATAAAATCCTTGCTAAAGTTCTTGTGAGGAGAATCGCTTCTTTGTTGAATAAGTTTATCTCTTAGACTCAAATAGGTTTTTTTCAAGAGATGTACATTTTGGAGAATCTGATCACCAGTTGGGAGGCTATGAATTGAGCTAAAATAGATGGTCAAGAGGTAGCCATGATTCGTTAGACTTCAAGAAAGCCTATGATAGGATAGAATGGGGGTTTGTCATCAGTATGCTCAAAGATTTTGGGTACCTAGAGATTTATTGTAAATGGATAAATGTTTTATTCAAGGATTCCAATACTGTCATTGATGTGAATGGTATCTTGTTAGAACCTATTGTACTATATAGGTCTATTAGGCAAGGTTGCTCGATTGCTCCCTTGTTGTTTGTCATTGTTGCAAATGCTCTATTTTATATTTTAAGGGCAGAGGAGTTGGGACCTCCTTTAAAAGGCATCTCTTTGCATAATAATGAGGACCTAATAAATGCTCAATTTGTTGATGATACATCCCTATTCTTAGGCCTTTCAGAGGAGAACTTTGATAATGCCTTTAAGAGGATTAAAAAAATTTGTAAAGCTTTGGGGTCCAAAATTTCCCCTTCCAATTCTAATGTGTTGGGTTGGTCTATTGATCCACCGGATTGGTTGATTAGTAAGGGTTGGAAATGGTCTAGACCTAATCAAATTGTCAGGTATTTGGATATCCCCTTCTCAATAGAACCCAACCTCAATAATATGTGGGACTGGGTGTATAGGAAAATCAATAAGAAAACTTAAAACAACAGACTCACTCCTTATCTATTGTTGGAAGATTTCGAGCAGTTCAAAAAATTCTTTCTTCTCATCATATGTATTATGCCTCAGCTTGGTTGTTTCTTAAATCCCATGTGAATATGATAGAAAAAATTCTTCATGATTTTCTTTGATCAGATGGGAAAGGGCACAAGAATAGACATTGTGTTAAATGGGAATGGTGTTGTCAGGTGAGAAGGCAAGGAGGATTGGGTTTGAAGGATCTCAAAGTTCAAGGTATGGCCCTTGCATCTAAATGGGTTATAAAAGCTTTATGGGGTAATGTGCCATGGAAAATTCTCATTAGAAATAACCTTATGAAATTTTTTATTAGAAAAGGTAAACAATGGAAGGATATTCCAGTGATTGACATTTTTTTTGGTGATTTTAAGATGAGACTATTTGGGACAAAGGTTTTTCAAACTTTTTGGAAGGCTTGGATCTAGGTGAGGCAGTTTATTTAGGAAAGAGAAGCAATGGGAGGACCTCCTTATTTTCTTGTTAAAGATAGATCTATTTGGTGGGGGCTTTTGTATAATAATAAACCTCTGGCCCTTACTCAGAGTTGTTCTGCTAAGGCTTGGAATTTAAAGGGGATCTACTTGATTCGGGATATCTTGGTGGGTGGGTAGTTAGGGGAGTGGGATGAGGTAAAAGGAAAATATAACATTCCTAATTCTCAGAAGAAAACCTACACTTTGATTAAGAAAGCTACTAATTTTAATAGCTCTTGTGAGATTATTGATTCTAATGCTTTCCTTGATAAAGTTAAATGGCATGATGGCAACTTGTTGACTGACACCACTACTAAATGGTTGTATCTTTGCATGAAGAATGATTCATCTCTTATTGCTAGGGTGTCCCAATGCTGGGGGTAGATTAATCCCTTTTCTAATTATTTTTGGAAAGGTAAATTTGAACCCAAAAAGATTTTCTTTAAGTGGTTTTTATTGTTAAAAAAATTGGTTGTTGGTCAAGTGCTCTCTTCTATTGGTCTCTCTCCTATGTCTTGTAGTTTGTGTAATGTTGTTGAGTCTTTTGAAGATTTATTTTTTGAATGTGTTTATGCTCGCAAGATGTGGGCTACTTTTCTTGGGTCCCCTCATCTATGGAATTGTGATGATAGTATTTCTTGGAGTGAAATTCTTGCAGAATATGTGGAAAATTTTGATTCTAAACTTAATACTTTTTTGTTTGCTCTTTCAATTGAGGTTTAATGGACTCTTTGGAAAGACAGGAATAGAGAAATCTTTTAGGTTGAGAGAAGGGAACTTATTGAGTTTAAATTTAAACTCACATTTTAATATTATGTCACAGGTTGCTTTGGTATTACACATATCTAGGAGTGATTTCATGGTTCTAATGTGAGAAGGCAATCTAGTCATTAATAAAGATAAAGTGCAGGCAACAAACTATATTGCTAAGTACCAAAAATTTTTAGCTCCAACCAAAATGGAAGATTTGAATAACATGATCAATGAGTTCCAAGCTAATAGTGCATCCAACCAGGGTAATGCTTTGGCCGAAGGGGAAGATGAGGCCCCTACTGATGTGATATAGACTTCTGAAGAGGTTCCAATGGTTCAATATGACCAAGACAGACACAATGATGGCAAGGATTAGATAGCAATATCTTTTATAAATATTTTTTGTTATGCAATAAATGTACAAGGAAGTATAAATCAGTGACTTTGTTTTACTTATAGTTATTTTTCTTTCATCCCCCCAAATTTTTCAACTGTATATGTAATTGGGGGTGTGATCAGGTTGTCTATTCTTAGACCCAGCTCTATACTTGTAACTATTTCTAAACTATCATAATAGAAAAACTATTCCATTAGGTTTAATAGTGGAGCTATCAACAAGGTAAATGATTGTAGGGGTTTCTCTTGGGCCAATTATATTTGGTTGGTACAAAAATTCTTTTTTCATGACATTGATGGCTAATGCTAAATCAACTAAGGTATTTTGGACCTAAACTCTATTGATGTAAACTATAACAATAGGACTTCCAGGATAAAAGTACATAGGTATTACCAACTTATCTAACATCAAATCAAATAATTTCCCAAGGACATCAATAGTCTAGGGAATTTTTCTTTTCCTACTAGTATTTTTGACACAAACTTCTTTAATGGCCTTGGTATAGATTAGTACTTCTTTGATAGCATTTAACATTGATATTTTTATACTTATTTTCTTCAATTGGTTGAGTAATTTAGTAGCTATTATATTTGCCAACTAGAGTAGTGGTTTGAGAAAGCCTCCAAGGAAATGGTGAAGTCTTGGTTGTAGGAATAGATGGAGGTATAGGTGTAGCTTCTTTTTCAGCAGGCTCATCCTTGACAGTTACCTCTATGATGACATGTCCTTTAGGTGCAAGAAGATTACCTAGTAACCTTAAGTGTATATCATTAATATTGATGGAATAGGTTTTCTACTAATTATATTTTATAATATTAGGATTGGATATATGTTGTGTAGGTAACTAAGTTTACTTAGGTGGGTTTCTATCAGTTGTAGGAGGGGGAAGTATTAAATATTTTTGTTGAGGGGGTGGCATTATGGGTTGATGGTTGGGTTGGTTAGACCCCCATTGAGGTGGCTATTTTCAATTACCCTATAGAGGTTTCCATTGATTGGATTGTTTCCAAAAAAAATTAGATCGTTTCTGTTGTGTTGTCATTTTGCACGGTACTTAATGACATAAATCCTTTCGTATCTCTCTCTTGAAAAGATGATCAATGACCAACTCCAAGGTTTTGTATAACTATTTTTCAACTTGTTGGGTAACTCAATTGAAGATAAATGTGTATGTTCACAATGAGGCCTTTGTTGGTACTAACCAATCTACACAGCTCTGTTGAAAATGTAACCACAAAGGAAGATATATGTTTATATTTTATATTTTATGATTAATACAATTTATCATTGAAACTATATGAATTCCTATTTTAACCAAGCATTTGAAAAGAAAATAATAAAGATAGAGTAGCAACATATTTTAAGCAAATTACTAAAGGGGAAATTCCTAATTGACATAAGCCAAAGTAACAACATGTCTGTGAATTAGATTATCAAAAGGATCTCAGTAGGAAACCAATGAAATTAGGAGTAGCACTTCCTCAACTCCACTAATGCAATCATCGATGGGAACTTCTATGTAAACTAAAATATGTTTCATGTTTCATCAAATCACAAGGCCATGGAAAGTGCACTCACATGAGACAAAATGGTATGTAAGAACAAAGATGATCCTTTCTCCAATTGGTCACAATAGTAGAATTCATTAACACAAGGCAAACACTAGAACTAAAATATTGCATGATCATAATAACACAATAAAACCATTGGCTCCATTATAATTCATGAACATGCATTCACAAAAATAACACACTCTATCAAGAATAACTATACTCAGAATGAGAGCACCAATAGCATATATTATTGCATCAAAATAACGGTCTAGGTTATATATTACATCCCTGTATTTAAAAGAAACCCTCTCCTCCATTTGTGTTAGGAGTGAGAGCTCTTCCAGTTTCCTTGTGTGAAGCTAAGATGTATGTATTTGAGATACCTGACTTAACCATTTTCGAGTCTCGATCAGTTATATTGATAACCATTTTTGAGTCTCGATCAGTTATACTTGGATTTCTTTTCGGTCACTTGAGAGGACTGAAGTGTTTGTTATGTTCTTGATGATGTCATGTTTTGACTTGACCATTTTGGAGTCTTCGATCAGTATTGTAATTTACTATTGGGATACTTTCTAGTTGCTCATTGGAGAACCATTGGATTTTGTAATTTATCATTGATGCCTTCAGTTGCTGATAGAGAACTATCGTGATCATATGATTACTTATTGATATTATCTGTTGCTCATGAAGAACTGATGTAGTTTTGTGGCTTATCTTTTATGATGTCTTTTTAGTTGCTTGTATAGGACTGAGGTGGTTTTATTATGATTCTTTGATTTATGATTTCATGAGCCTAGGGTAGGTTATCTATGTGTAGTGTCGGGAAGTGGCTTGCAATGGGGATCGGGGCCCTAAGAGGCTGCCTGGAGTAACCCATTGTAAGTTGTTTTAATAAGTGAAAACATTTACACTAAATAAGGGAAAATGAACCTAATAAGATAATTGTATGTTCTCTCCCATGCCTTGAGTGCTAGTACAGACTAGGATGGGGTAGAGAGAATGCTTGGTTATGACATTGCATTCCATAGTATGCCTCATCAGTACGAGAGGATACTAGTGGCCGCAGGGATCAGAAGGGACCCAAGATTCCTAAGGGATTGCTCGGGTAACTTCTACGTGACTTTTGTGATGACACTTTCTCGCTTGCATATTAGGTTTCCTACGTGTCTTGGTGGTGCCTCTGGGTCTAGATGTCTATCTATGTTGGAACCCTTGAGTTAGTATACTTTTAGGATTTCCAGACTTAGAGAGTACTTGTGTTTTGTGTTTTGATACCTTGTTTGGGACTTGAGACTATCTCCTCAGCGTGGTGGGAGTGGACCATTTAGGTTCCATGCGGTCGGGTGGTAGTGCTTTTTACTCTTACCATTGAGATCCATTCCATGGTCACCGTGGCTAGAGTGTTCATGATTGGCATTTACCTTCACTATGTTCTTGGATTATTATGATGGATGGGTAGATTTTATGATAGATGTTTTATCATTATGGATGTATGGATGTATCAAGTATTGTATATATCTTTACTGTACTTTGTATCATGGATTCGTGTATGTTGATGTAATTCTATTTTTACATATGTATATTCTTTTAAGCCTTTCATACCCTGTGACTTGTACAGTGGATGACTGAGCATTTCGAATTAATTTGCCAAGAGGCATTCGGAACAAATGTATAATATGGACATGGGACTTTTGATTATTCTTTCATATGTATGTGATAGTTGTTAGACTTAGAATTTAATTAAATTTAAACGTGACTCAACGTCTTGGGATCTTTAAGAAATTTAACTTGCAATGTATGTCTGTCGATGATTACATGTTATTGCTTTCGCTACTATGTGTATGTTATACTTTCTTACTTTTAAAAAAAAAAAAAAAAATGTTTAGCTAACTTAGTGAAACTTTAGGTTAATTCTTTTGGATCCCTTGGCGGGGCGTTACACCTTCTGTAATGGCTTGGTGAATATCTCTACAATCTATTCCTTTGTATTCACATATTCAAACAAACCTCCTTGTCTTGCACCAATTCTCTCAAGAAATGGTATTTTATTGCAATGTGCTTGGTCTTGGTATGCATCACTAGAGACTAGATATTAGAGAGATATTTTGTAACTTCTAGGAGAAATATTCCAAGTGGACACATGTCAGATACACAACAGATCCAAGAATTCTTTCTCTTCTATATCATTCTCTTTCTTTCTCCATTGTAGGGGTTCCAATTTTCACTATGAAACCACATGGTTGGTTCTAGTTTTGGAGAAATTTTTAACTACTATGATACCAGGTTGGCAATTTTCAATATGAGACCACATTGTTGGATCCACAACTGTGATTCCACCAAATTCTTTAGCATATTTTCTCTTGTATGAATAGTAGTAGTGAAGATAATATAGCTAATTCTGATATGATAGGCTTTTCTATGTTTAAATTTCATGCATCTAAATGTATAGTTGCAAACAAATGAATACAAATGAGTAGGAATCTCTTTAGTTTCATTTTGATTCTTATCTCCTACCTCTGTAATCTACAATTTCATGTCATTTAAGGACAAATAACTGAGACCCATTTTCATCCCCTTAAGGTTGTATGTCTAATGCATTTTGTTGTTGGAAAAAAGGGCCAAGTAAATGCTTGATGTGTTTGACAGGGTTGTTGGTTATTTGAGAAGGGTATTTCATGAGAATTAGGTCTTTCTGAACACCGATGTCTGATTCACAAAGTGATAAGATAGATATGATATGTGGGTGTATGGAATATACCATTGATATCATAGATGTATGTGTTTAATTTGTGGAATTGCCCAATAGATAAGGCACTGATCAACTACAGGATCAACTTGTTCTTACTGCTACATCTTTTGGGGTTTTTGCTGAAATCAACATTATTAATCAAATGTATTTCTCTTTTATGTTGAAGAACTGAAAAAGATGCCCTCACTTAGCTTAGAAATTTCTTTGGCCATGTTATCAGCTATTTCATGTTTGAGATCTATGCATAAGTGTTAGAATATTAAGGGATTTATCTACTTTGTTAGATTCAAGAATATGTTTTAGCACCGGTACCATATAAATGAATCAGAGGTACGCTCACCTAGGTTTTGTAGAGCCTAAAGTAGAAGGGTCTAGCCTTATAGTTGGCTCGATGTCTAAAAGGGTATGTTAAAAATGGGAAGTAGCTACCCCTAGATGTATATTATTATCATTGGGGTAATTTGAACTGTGTTATTTCAAAACACCAACAAACTCCTCCTTTGATTAGGTTCATTCTCACCACTTAGGAAGACTTTGCAATTAACTAGGACTTCTCCTCTTTTAGCATCTTCATAATGTGATGATTTGGCATCTTCATCAACATGCACAACTCTAGCCTAGCCTTTAGTTCTTCTATCTTTCCTCCCTTGGCACTAGGAACATTCAAATGTGTTATGCCCTTCTTCTCCACAGTGAAAACATTTTCCACAAAAATCTCCTCTTCTAGATCCTTGTCCTATTCCTCTTCCTCTCATATCTCTATTGTTGTAATCATGGAAATGAAAAAAAATATTTCCCCTTTGGTTCTGGGAAATACTTCTAGCCTCATCCTTGTTCTTCTAATCATCATTTTAGCCTTCGTAAGTGATGCAATGATAGATGAATAGCTAGGGCCAAAGGCACACTTAACTATCCAAACACCTTGTTGAGTAAACAAAATGAAAGAAAACACACAGAGAACAACACCAAGGAGAGAGGGAGGGAGGGAGGGAGAGAGAGAGAGAGAGAGAGAGAGAGAGAGAGAGAGAGAGAGAGAGAGAGAGAGAGAGAGAGAGAGAGAGAACAAAACACTTTTATTAATTCATCACATTATTGGCATGCATGCCCAACTATAAGGCCTTCTAGGTTAAGGCTAGATACAAAATACAACTTCAAGATCTATATTCCAACTTCAAATTCACAATTCCAAAAACATCTGCTCTGAACTCTCTAAGTCTTACCCTAAACTAAACCAAATACCTCTACTTATACTTGTCAAAACAACTTACAAAAGATTTTGGATCATTACACAATAGAAAGGTCAACCTTAAAATGGTTTTTACTCATCCCAAGACAAGATCCTATCATTAAATTCATGATCCAAATTAAATATGAAAGTCAGCTCAAACTAAGAACCAATCATAGACAAACTCATTCAAAGAAGGAATTGAATATCAGGAAAATAACAAGTTCACTCAATGCATGAAGGAACACTCGGTCAACATTGGATAGCTTAGTTTACACTAGAGTTTGGTTAATACAAGAACTCGATTATAATTGTTGGTTAACACTAACTTGGTTAACATTGTTGGTTAACACTAACTTGGTTAACCCTGCTAATTAACACTAACTCAATTAACACTGCTAGAACTTACTTAAAATTAAAAGAGTGAACAACTGAGTAGAATTACAAGGAAACCCAAAATTCTCTTGCATCAGGCGAGAAGGGTTAAGAGAAATGATTCTCCTAAATCATGCAAGTGTCACAACCTGAGTTGAATCCAACTTAGATTGAGAAATCCATGTAGCATCTTCAACTAGTCTATTCTTCCACTTCACCAAATACTCATAGTAATATTTTCCTCTTATTTTTTTACCAACTCTATGATCCAATATTTGTTCAACCTCTTCAATCTGCTTCTTAGAATAATCATCTTATACAACAACTTCATCATCTGACTCATGATACTTATACAAATAAACAATATTGAATATAGAAGATATATCCATTTCATCAAGTAACTCAACTTCATAAGCATTACCACTATCAGACTTCCTTAAAAATCTACAAGGTCCAAACTTCTTCATCTTCAGCTTATCATATGTTCCAATAGGAAATATTCCTTTCTTCAAATGAACACTCACCTCATCACCAGCTTCAAAAACATGATATCTCCTAGACTTGTTACCATTCTCCTTATACTTTTGATTACTTTGTTCCAACTTCAACTTCACTTTCTCATGAAAATACTTCATAAAATTAGCAAAATCTTCCCCTTCAACACTTCTCTTCTCTTCACCAACAACATCCCTTAAATATGATATTCCTCTAACTTGCATTCCAGTAAAAATCTCAAAAGGTGTTTTTCTTGTTCTCCTATTCACAGAATTATAATATGCAAACTCAACTTGTGCCAATACCATATCCCAATTGCTCAACTTATCTCCAACTAAACATTTTAACAAATTTACCCAATCTTCTATTTGCAACCTTTGTCTATCCATCTTTCTATAGATGGAATGTAAAATTAAATCTCAACTTAGTACCTGTTGTCACAAAAGTTTGCACCCTTGTCCAAAGTTTTTACCTAAGGACAACCTTGTGAAACATGGAAACAACCTCCAACCTGTGGGACTTGAACTATGAGGTTAAGCCTTCGAAGAAGGCCAGCTTCCTTTACTATTAGGGTGTACCTAACTAATCTTGGAGAGGAAAAAGGGAGAAGGAATGCATAGAAGCAAATCTACCTATTCTAACCTAAGGGGGGTGATGCACCAAAAATAGAGTGTTCAAACCAATCTTTGCCCATACATGCACTGTTGAACCATCATGACACCAAAAGATATACACATCCAAACTTGCTTTAATCTAACAATCACATGCAGATCAAAAAAACCCAAATGAATGACACAAGGAAAGAGAGGATTCACTTATATACCATTAATAGGCCAAAAGAGATATAGTCATGCAAGATTGCAGATATCTACAATACACCAA
The DNA here is from genome assembly GCA_028749045.1 of Cupressus sempervirens. Classification (NCBI taxonomy): domain Eukaryota; kingdom Viridiplantae; phylum Streptophyta; class Pinopsida; order Cupressales; family Cupressaceae; genus Cupressus; species Cupressus sempervirens. The sequence continues at coordinate 765,747,698 of CM053785.1, forward strand.
TGAGAGGTAAATAGTTCTTGCACTTCACATCAATGGTTGAAGAAGATAAGAATGTCATACAATTTAGAGGGGGAGGGATTTACAGTGAAATTGCAGAGCAATATCAGAGAAAATAGAGAAGAGTCGACCTCAAAAAAATCTACAAAAATTGCCTTTATAGCTTAGGCATAACTAAGATGTTCTCTAACTGAAGTTACTCCACAACCACTACCATTAAGTCTCTTTAGAGATCTGGAGAAAATCTGATCTGGGCACAAATTTCGATACAATGAAACCTGATATCTTGTTGAAATAGGGCCCTGATAGAAACGTCACCATTAAACCATTCTGACCAAGTAGATGGATAAACTAGGGTGGTGGAGTGTTCTCCTATTATTTATTAGGTTCAGCATTCATTTGAGAGTAGTTGGAATTGATCATGAGGATCAAATCATGCAAGAAAACTCAATTTTCATCATTTCTAGCTCATCAGTCAGCAAAGTCAAAAGTCAACTAAATCTTGCAACCAAAATGGGCCACACGGGCCAATAATTTCATTTCATTTTGCCACCTCATAAAGTCTCCACACAGTTGACCACATCTTCTTAATTAACTAAGCCACCTTCCCAACTTAACCGCAATGTCACATAACCGTCAACCTTAACTGTTAATGCCTTAGCTAGGCCCATAAGGACACATGTCCTTCAGGCACTTTCCCGCATTGTTTAATTATCTTTCATCTTCATAATGTAGGAAAGCATTGATCATTGATCTCCATAAGATCAATGAACATGAAAGATCTTCATTATACTATGCCTTCCCTTAATACTTTTGGGCCCACAAACTATTTAGCATACACCTCAACATGACCTAGCCCCACCTGACATCACCCCATGGCTTATGAAATTAACCTAACCTCATAAAGCCATGCAGCAGTGAGGTTCTTGCACGCATTAGGTAAAGGTAGTGCTTTTTGAGAAAGCGAGAAAGCGCCCACCGTAGATCACAAAAGATCTGATGGTGAGGGAATTGCAAGCAACTAGAAACATTAAAGTGCACAGTCACTTAGAAATAAGGAAATACATTAAGGTTTTATTTCATTTATTTTTGTATTTCCATGGCATTTTGAATACTTAAATATGGAAAGTGACCATTGGGTGGGCTCAAGTATTTGAATTCAAATTTTTGGCAAGAGGAAAATATGGTTAACATTTTCTGCAACTCAAATGGGACGCAAGCTAGCTATGCATATGACTAGTGACCATATGCATCCATTGGGCCATAGAGTCATAAAAAAGGTGGATCTCATGCATTATGAAACCCTAACCCTACCTTTGCAGTAGTAAAACACTAAAAGCTCTGTCTCTACTCCTTTGCAAACTCAGAAAAACACATGTGCTTGTGCACTTCTTGGAAATGCAAAAACTAATAGGAAGAAAACTAAGCTACTTATGTACATGAAACCTCAACCCCTGTTAGAAACGTGGTTTGAGATAGATCCCATTGACTAGGATAGGAAAAATTTCACCACCAAGATTGCTTAATTGAAAAGCATTAGCCTGCTTGCAACTGACAATCACATAGGGACCACTCCATAGTGCATCAAATTTTGAGTGTCTCCCTGGTTTTGCCCTGTCTGCATCCCATTTCAAAACCAAATCACCTCCTCTAAAGATTTTGAACCTAGCTTTCCTATCAAAGCTCCCTTTCACTTACTGTTGATGTGTTTCTAGGGTCTACATGGCCTGACTTTTTTTCTCTTCCAGCTCCATCAGCTCTACCATTCTCACTGTCATGGCATCATCTTCAATTAGCTCCAACTGATGAGCTAGTTCTAGGGATGGGAATTCTAATGAAATTGAAAGCCTTTCTTCTCTTCCATATACCAACATAAATGGTGAATTTCCTATTGACCTCTTAGGTGCTATTCTGTCAACTCACAGTGCAGTCCTCAACTTTTGATGCCAACACCTCTGGTTATCCTCTATAGTTCTTTTCATAATCCTAATCAGGTTTTTGTTGGATGACTCGGCCAAACCATTGCCTTGAGGATAGTAGTTTAAGGATGTGCTCAAGTAGATATTATGGTCAACTGCCCATGCACAAATCTGAGCTCCTACAAAATATTTTGCATTATCTGAAATAATGGTTGAAGGGACACCAAACCTAGTCACAATTATGTCAAGGAACTCAAGAACTAAAGATTCAGTGGTGTCCTTCAATGCAACCACCTTTATCCATTTGGTGAAGTAATCTATAGCAACTAAAATCCATTTGTGACTAGAACTAGAAGAAGGATTGATAGGGCCTATGAAATCCAATCCCCATTGAGAAAAAGGCTAGTCCACCTAAATGGGATGAAGAGGAAGAGCTACAAGTTTTTGCTTACTAGAGAAGAAGGTGCATTTTTCACACTTCCTCACATACCTATGAAAATCATAGAACAAGGATGGCCAGTAGTAACCAACCCTCATGATCTTCATTGTAGTTGTCCTTGCTAAGAAGTGACCACCATCAGGACCATCATAAAGCTCTTTGATCATCCTTTCAACTTGGTCTATGTCAATGCATCTTAATAGGGCTCCATTAAAATATTTCCTGAAAAGGATACCATCAACTATGACATAAGGAATTGACTGCAATCTATATTGTCTCCTTTTAGTTCTATCTAATCCTTGAGGATATATTTTGCCTAATAAAAAATTCCTCATATCATCCATCCAATTCCTTGGGTCATCATTTCTTGTCTCTTGTTGTTCTGTTAGTATCATAGTGACTTCCTCATCAGATTCCTGATATGATATCATCTGTTTACACAACCCCTTCCCTCTTACCAGCTTAGTGGTATGGATGTCAACATCATATTCCATTACTTTAGTAATCCAACAAGCTCTCTTCTCACTAATATCTTTGCTCAAAAGGAAATCCTTCACACTCGTATAGGGTACTAACAAATGAATTTTATTATGAGACAAGAGGTGTCTAAATTTCTTTAAAGCTTTGATGATTACAAGGTCTTGCTTCTCTACATAGCTATATTTGTTTTCATACTCTTTAAGCCCTTCACTAAAGAAGGCTATGGGATGCTCTTCATCTTTATCATTTGTTTGAGTCAAGACAGTGGAAATACTTGACTCACCACCTAGGACATAAAGGATGAAATCTTTTTCAAAATTTGGATTAATAAGAGTAGGGGTTGAGGCTATGGCTACCTTGATCTCTTCAAAACTTTCCTTCCCTTCCTTGGTCCATGCAAAGAACATACTTTTCTTGAGCATAGTCATAAGGGGTTTAACCATGGTAGCAAGATTAGGGATAAATCTTCTCACAAAATTTATCCTACCAAGGAAACTTTGCAACCCTTTCTTATGTTTAGGAAGAGGGAGAGCAAGTATTACTTTTGTTCTTTCAGGATCAATCGTTAAACCATCCTCAGATATAATGTGTCCTAATAGTTTTCCTTAATTGGTAGCAAAGACACATTTGCTTGGGTTAAGGGATACCCCAAACTCTCTACACCTTAAGAACACCTGTCTTAAATGATCAAAATGATCTTCTACATTCTTTGAATACACTGTGATATCATCAAGGTAAACTAATACAAACTTTTCAATCACGTCTTTGAAGGCCATCTCCATTGCCTTCTAAAATGTAGCACTTGCATTGGTTAGTCCAAATGGCATCTTACAATAAGCATAGGTACCCCATTTGGTGGTAAATGCAATCGTGTACCTATCAGACTCTTTGATGATCACTTGATTGTAGCCAAAAAATCCATCAAGAAATGAAAACCTCTTTGAACCAATGACCTTGGACAAAATCTGCTCCATGGAAGGGAGAGGATGGTAATCTTTAAGGGAAGCTTGGTTAAGGTCCCTAAAGTCCACACACAATCTAATTTCTCCATTCTTCTTCCTAACAAGGACAAGGTTTGCTACCCATGACGAGTGCTTGATGGGGAAAAATATATTGGCCTCAATCAATTTGGATAGCTCTTTTCTCATTAAGGGTTCAATTTTGGGATTCACTAGCCTCTATTTTTGTCTTACTGGTTTGACATTATCAATTAAATCTATGGTATGCTAAAACAACCTTGGGTCAAAACCCTTCAAATCATCATATGTCAAGGCAAATACATCATTAAATTCTTGACATAGATGAATAAAACTTTCTTGCTCAATCTCAGAACATACCTTCCCCATGTTTAAGGATTTTCCATTAGCAACCGTGACTGGGGTGTGATCATCTTCGTCAGTAGCTAGGTTCATGACTTTGCCTCTTGCTTGGTCATTAGGATTAAAAACACTCTCTAAGGTAATGAGACCCTTAGGCAATTTTTTGGAACTAAGATTAATGATTTGATCACCATACTAATCCTACAGTCTCGACTAGTTTCTATCTTAAAATTCTACTTCATTCTACAAGAAGCTTACAATTTGTTTATCAGATTCAAACACTTGCCAATGGATGTTGTTGTCAGGGATGGCAAGCCTTACTACCATTTTGATTTGTTTCTTCTTCTTCTCCTCAAGATTCCCTGGCACATCATGAGATGCACCTATTGCTGCAAGTCTATCAGCATATCTATTTTCTTTTCTAGGGATGCTTTGAATATTAAATGCATCGAAACCCTCAAGAAAATCCCATACCCTATGTTTATAAGACTTGAGCAAACCGTTCTTATTGATATTCTAATTTCTCACTTGATTAACCACCAACTCACTATCTCCATACACACTTAAGGCTTGAATTCCTCTTTTCTGAGCAAGTAGGAGACTCTAAATCAACGATTCATACTCGGCCATATTATTAGTGCAACTAAACTGGAGCCTAAAGGAGAAATGGTACCTTACTTGTCTAGGAGAAATCAACATCACACCAGGCCCTAATCCATTCTTATTCCTTGATCCATCAAAGTACATACTCCATATCTCACTTACATCTTCTTTAGTCTCCACAAGATTGGGAACTAGAGCATCCTTCTCTAATATAAAATATGTACTTAGGCCTATCTCAAGGGTTTCTGACATAGGATCAAATTGATATGCATTATCCCATTCATCTAAGAGAAAATTAGGTATCTCTACTAGGGAAGTAGTAGGCTCATTCATTATGTCATTCTCATCCATTTCTAGGATAGTGCAATTCATGTTGATGAGATTAAGGATGTAGGGTTCAGTATGATGGAGGGTTAGAGGCTCTACTCTAATTGAAGCTTTGGTTTGATATCTTGTTCTAAAAGACATATATGACCAATCAAAAGATATGTAACCACCTATTTAGGCAGTGAAGTCTCTCGACAGACAAATGGCAAAATGTGACTTGACTTCAGCAACGGATATATCTTGAGTTACAATACAACCAAGGAATGCATGTAGGGCCATTTCCACATTCCTAAGGATCCCTACAGTCTTGATAGTACTAGTGTCCAATTGTAATACATCTCTAAGAATGGGCTCATATTTCATTTCCAAAACATTAGCAACACACCTAGGCATCATTGAACTACTAGCCCATGAATCAATCATGCAATTGTGGGCTAGTTTAACCCCTATAATTAGAGAAACATAAAATGGAGGGGGTCTAACCTTTTTACTTTTTTCTACCTCCTTTGATGGCTGTACTAGGCTTGTGGCACTTTCCATGCAGGGTGGTTGACCCTTTGGTTCAATACTTTCCAATTCTTCCTGCAGCAACCTCTTTTGCATGGGTATAGTAACAACAACATCCCATATGGAAATATTCACATTTTTCTTTTTCATTTGTTCTACCACACTAAATGGCATAGTAGGTACTTTTGTAGAAGCCTTGGGAGCTACATTTGTAGAAGGTTGAGATGGAACAACTTGAGGATCACTTACATCCTTTATGCCATTATTTCACCTTTTTTGCTGAAAGGTATTTGATTGATCATTTACTGCTTGTTCATGAGGTATTGCATTTTAAGTTGAGACATGATTGGGAGGAGGAGGGGTAGCATCTTCAATAGCTCTTCTTTTTCTCCTAGTGTTGTGAGCAATGGAATCTTGGTTTACATTACAATGTTCCTCCACTTGATGATTCATAAAGGAGCAATCACCTTGTCCTTGCATATACGAGGCATCTTTAAATTGGTCCTCCTTGTATGATTGTCCTATTGCAAGCTCTTGGATGGTCAAAGCCAAATAAGATTTAGCCTTCTAAGACATGCAACGGGCATAAGAGTAGTTACAGGAGGGACAAAAATCTTGATCTTGGGCCATGTTGTTTTGAGGAACTATGGCCCTACTTTGGTTTACATTTGAGGTTGAAGCATGGCTATTCTGCCTATTCTGATCAAAAGAATTGTTCTCATGATTATGATTTGGAGGCTTACCACTATTTAGAGTTTGATAATGTAATTGATGAGCCTTACTACCTTGAGCTTGCTGTCTCTCTAAAGTCACCACCTTGTTGCTCACTTTTTGCATCACAGAGAAGCTATCCTCCAGCTTCTTCTCTTGGCCCTGCAATCTTTTATCTATGTTCTCTATGTCCAGCATCATAGATTGCATCATCTCCTTGATTTCATCTATTCCATTTGAAGATATGGAAGCTTGAGTGACTAGAGCAAGGGATTGTGATGTGGAAGTTGTGGGAAGAGGAGCCATTATTGGTTGGTGATTTGGAACATCAGGGAAGAAAGGCATAGGAGGCCTTGGAGCTAGCTTACCTCCTTGTATTAGGATGTTTTCTGACTTTATTGCTATGTCATAAGCATTAGGAAAGGTATCTCCTCCCATAGTTTGGATTGTAGTGGCAATGTCACTGTTAAAAGCTCTGAGGCAATGCAAGAAGGCATTACCAGGGGTAGGCTTTACTATAGTAGGTATTCTATCCCATGTCTTTTGAAATCTATAGTTGAAATTAGTCATACATTCATGGGGGGCTCTATTTATAGTAGTCAATTATTCTAAAAGTGACAAATGGTCACTTTTGTCCTCAAAGTGTTTGCACAGTCCTACTCCTAATCCATCCCAATCTGTTATAGAACCATGAGCCAAACCTCTATACCATTGTAGTGCTTTTCCTTTCAAGGATGAGGCTGGAAGCCTAACTACAACACCATCTTCTATAATACCATGGATATTGTAGATATTTGCACCTTATTGAACATGTTCTAAGGGAGAGATAGAAGTTTCACCAATAAATTCTAGTATACTTTTGAGTGCAGCTATTGGTATGTCATGTCTTTGGGCTAATAAAAGAGGACTTCCACCATTAAAGGTGGCAAAAGCATGAGCTCTAGGTTGTGCCATATAGACAAGTGATCTATTGATATGTGTTGATGGCAATCTAGGCTGAGATCTAACAGTAGGAGGAGTAGAGATGGATCTTGCAAGTGTATTTGTTACTATTGCATTCCTAACTGGTGATAACGATACTCTAGTCTTCCTTCTTCTAGGATTTGAAAATTAAAGCTCTTGGTACTGAAGTTTACCTCTAGAAGATGCCTTTATTTAAGCTTTGGGCATGAATTACTACAACTTTGGTTTGGAACCAGATTTATTTGAAGCTCAGAGTCACTAAGTACTTGAAGAATGAATCCCTTGAAGGCTTAAACACCAAAGCCAATACTATCTCCTCGGTATTTATTTTGAAATCTTCCTTTTGACACCAATAGACTTGAAATTTTCTAAATACAGTCCCACTAGGCGTGCCAAAAACTGTTGTCACAAAAGTTTGCACCCTTGTCCAAAGTTTTTACCTAAGGACAACCTTGTGAAACATGTAAACAACCTCCAAGGTGTGGGACTTGAACTATGAGGTTGAGTCTCTGGAGAAGGCCGGCTTCCTTTACTATGAGGGTGCACCTAACTACTCTTGGAGAGGAAAAAGGAGAAGGAATGCATAGAAGAAAATCTACCTATTCTAACCTAAGGGGGGTGATGCACCAAAAATAGAGTGTTCAAACCAATCTCTGCCCATACATGCACTATTGAACCATCATGACACCAAAAGATATACACATCTAGACTTGCTTTAATCTAATAATCACATGCAGATCAGAAAAACTCAAATGAATGACACAAGGAAAGAGAGGATTCACTTATATACCATTCATAGACCAAAAGAGATACAGTCATGCAAGATTGCAGATCTCTACAATACACCAATGAGAGGCAAGTAGTTCTTGCACTTCACATCAATGGTTGAAGGAGATAAGAATGTCATAAAATTCAGAGGCAAAGGGGATTTACAATGAAATTGTAGAGCAATATCAAAGAAAAATAGAGAAGAGTCGACCTCAACAAAATCTATGAAAATTGCCTTTATAGCTTAGGCATAACTGAGATGTTCTCTAATTGAAGTTACTTCACAACCACTACCATTAAGTCTCTTTAGAGATATGGAGAAAATATGATCTAGGCACAAATTTAGATACAATGAAATCTGATATTTTGTTGAAATGGGGCCCTGATAGAAACATTTCCATTAAACCATTCTGACCAAGTAGATGGACAAACTAGGGTGGTGGAGTATTCTTATGTTGTTTACTGGATTTAGCATTCATTCGAGAGTAGTTGGAATTGATCATGAGGATCAAATCGTGTAAGAAAACTCAATTTCCATTGTTTTTGGCTCATTAGTTAGCAAAGTCAAAAGTCAACTAAATCCTACAACCAAAATGGGCCACGCGGGCTAATAATTTCATTTCATTTTGCCACCCCGTAAAGTCTCCACATGGTTGACAACATCTTCTCAATTAACTGAGCCACCTTCCCAACTTAACTGCAATGTCACATAATCATCAACCATAACTATTAATGCCTTAGTTGAACCCACAAGGACACGTTTCCTTCAAGCACTTTCTCGCATTGTTTAATTACCTTGCATCTTCATAATGCAAGAAAGTGTTGATCGTTGATCTCCTTAAGATCAATGATCATGAAAGATCTTCATTATACTACACCTACCCTTAATACTTCTGGGCCCACGAACTATTTAGCATACACCTCAACATGACCTAGCCCCACCTGGCATCACCCTGTAGCTTATGAAATCAACCTGACCTCACAAAGACATGCGATAGTGAGGCACTTGGCTGCATTAGATAAAGGTAGTGCTTTTTGAGAAAGCGAGAAAGCACCCACCATAGATCATGAAAGATCTAACGGTGAGGGAATTGTGAGCAAGCAGAAACATTAAAGTGCACAGTCACTTAGAAACAAGGAAATACATTAAGGTTTTATTTCATTTATTTTCGTTTTTCCATGGCATTTTGAATAATTAAATATGGAAAGTGACCATTGGGTGGGCTCAAGTATTTGATTTCAAATTTTTGGCGAGAGGCAAATATGGTTAACAATACCCATTTTCTTCCACAAAGTCCTCCAAAAGTAACCAACAAACTTACCATCTCTATCAGAAATAATACTTTTTGGTAATACATGCAATCTAACAATCTCTTTGAAGAAAATCTTTGCAACATGCACAACATCTGATGTCTTCTTACATGGTATGAAATGTGTCATTTAAGAAAATCTATCCACAACAAAAAAAATATATGGAATCATACCCTCTTGTTTTCTTAGGTAATCCAAGAACAAAATCCATATTGATGCCATTCCAAGGTTTCTCAAGAATAGAAATAGGTGTATACAAACCATTATTCTAACTTACTCCTTTTGCAATTTGACAAATTCCATAACTCATTACAAACTTTTGAATATCCTTATACATTTGTGGCCAATAATACTTATCCCTCAAAAAACTCATTGTCTTCACATTTCCAAAATGTCCATCCAAACCACCACAATGATTTTCCTTAGTCAAATTAACTCTCATAGAACTTCTTGGTATCCATAACTAAATGAATTTGAAAAACATACCTTCTTGGATGAAATAATCATCATACTTATCATGTAATCTAATAGATTTGGTGCTCTGCACTCTCTCCATGCCCTAGAAAAAATAGGATCAGTATCATACAATTGCTTCATTTCATCTAAACTAAGAACTTCAACCTTCATCTCGTTCAACAAAGAATGTCTTCTTCTCAATGCATCAGCAATTCAATAAGTAACTCCACTTTTATGCTTGATCACAAATGTGAAACTTTGCAAGTACTCAACCCAATTCATATGTCTCTGATTCAATTTATGTTGACTTCCCAAATACTATAAAGCTTTTATGATCAGTATACAATACAAACTCCTTTGGAATCAAATAATGTCTCCACTTCTTCAAGGCATGAACAATAGCATAAAATCTTGATCATACATAGATTACTTCCTTTTAGCATCATTCAACTTCTCACTAAAGAAAGAACCACATTTACCATCTTGACTCAATATAGCTCCTATTGCACTACCACTTGCATCACATCCAACTTGAAATACCTTATTGAAATCAACCAAAGCCAATATAGGTAACTCAGCAACTTTTTGTTTCAAAGTCTCAAAACTATTATCACCTCCATGTGTCCACTTAAAATCCTTTTTATCTCCTCTCATTGTCTTAGTCATAGTATTACAAATAGAACTGAAATTCTTTATAAACTTCTTATAGAAACTAGCCAAACCATGAAATGATCTTACCTCCCCCAAATTTTCTAGTGTAGATCATTTGAAAATTGCTTTAGCCTTCTCAAGATCCATTCTCAAACCATTAGCTAAAATCATAAATCTGAATACACAATCTCCTCTTGCATAAAAGAACACTTTTTCAACTTAGTCATCAATTTCTCCTCTTTCAATCTCTGCAATACTTATCTAACATGCTCAACATGTTCTTCCTTAGTCTTACTAAATATCAGATATCATCCAAATAAACAATCACAAACTTACCCAAAAATCTCTTGAGAACTTCATTCATCAACCTCATGAAATTACTAGGTGCATTAATCAAACCAAAAGGCATTACCAACCATTCATAAAAACCATCTTTTGTCTTGAAAGAAATTTTCCATTCATCACCTTCTATGATTCTGATATGATGATAACCACTCTTCAAATCAATATCGGTAAAATACTTTGCTCCACTCAAATAATCCATTATATCATTCATCCTCAACACAGGAAACCTATATTTAATGTCGATCTTGTTAATAGCTATAGAATCAGAAAACATCATTAATTCTCCATTCTTCTTAGGTGCTAATATAGTAGGTACAACACATGGACTCAAGCTTTCTCTAATCAAACCTTTCTACATTAATGCATGCACTTTTTTGATAAGTTATTCATTCTTTGTAGGTGTCAATCTATATAGTGCTTTATTTGGCAACCTAGCTCTATGAATTAGGTCCATAAAATGACTTATACTTCTCACCTATGGTAAACCATTAGGTATATCCTCTACAATAGTTTCTTTATACTCATTAAGCAACCTTTCAATTTCTACTAGCACTCAGGCAATACTGCTACCTTATGTTGTCACTCGGTTACTACTAACCTCTATCACTTGGTTATTATTGTCTGCCACTCGGTCATCACTATTTTCTATCACTTAGTTACTAAAGGCATAACTTGGTCTTCTAGAAATTTTGGCAAAACATATTTGGTTCTTCTTCATTTTCTTTTCAAATTTCTTCCCATTGACCACACAAACTTGAATAGTAGTACAATCAACTTCATCTAGACTTTCAATCAAAGTCAACAATACTTTCTTTCTTCCGTTCACCCAAAGAGTATATTGATTCAATATTCCATCATGCATAGAATATCTATCATATTGCCAAGGTCTACCCAATAGAATATGGCAACAATCCATAGGCATAACCTCACACAGAACTTCATCAAAGTAATTTCCAATCTTGAACTTCATGACACATTGTTCACTTACAATTATCTTATGCTCATCCTTAATCCATGAAACATGATAGGGTTTAGGATACTTCAGCCTCTGTAATTGCAACTTTGTAACCATCTCCTCTGATGCCAAATTTGTTGAACTTCCACTGCCAATGATCACTTTATAGCATTTTCTATCCATCTTACATTTGGTCTTGAAAAGACATCTCCTTAGGATAGGTTTCTTATCAATTCTCTTATTACAAAAAGTTCTTATCACAATCACATTTTCTCCAGCCTCAAGTCCACTTGGTGAACCCTCAAAGTCTCCTTGAATCATAATATTTTTGTTACATTGTTCATTCTTACCAGAGGATCTACACTCAAAGGATATATTCCCTTCTTTACCACATCTAAAATAATTACCACAGAAACCTCCTCTAGAATAAGAATCACCTCTTCCTTGATAAGAACTAGTACCTCCTCAGTAAGAATTACCACCTTTTCATTTAGTATTGCCTTTGTCATCATTTTTCCATTCAAATTTTCCCTTATCTTGCATAGAATTGTCAAATCAGCCACCTTCTCCAAAAGATCTACCTCTATGTCTCTGGAATCTACCACCTCTACCTTTGTGGCTTTGTTCATGCTTATTTGTCAAGATCTCCTAAGCTTTCAAGGAATATTGGTGCTTCTTCCACACTTTCCAATTTTACAAAAAAATTCTCATCTTGAATTCCAAATCTCAATCCATTTAGATACCTTACAATTTTCTCAACCTCATCATCTACATGTCTAGATCTGATGTCCAATCTATAGAATTCCTCACTATACTCCTTCACAGTCATGTCCTTTTGTCTCAAATTTTGCATTTTTCTCAACAAGATAACTTGGTAATCAACAAGAAGGAACTTCTTCACCTTGTTCACCATTTTTTGCCAAGTCCTGATCTTCTCCTTTGTCTATCAGTTTGCAAATGCTCCCACCAAAGTGAGGCATGACCTTTCAACCTAGTGACTGATGAGTCTAATCCAAGGCTCATTTAGTTCATGTTTTATATGCTTTTTTGGTTAAAGACTTAAGAAATTTGTGAGCTTTTGATAAACTTATCTATATTTCTTATAATTATGTTGTTATATGTGTGAGTTTTGATGGGATTAAATATACATACATACATACATACATACATACATACATACATACATACATATATATATATATATACACATATGTATGTATGTATATATATATATATACATATACATATACATATATATATATACATACATACATATGTGTATATATATATATATATATATATATATATATATATATATATATATATATATATATATATATATATATATATATATATATATATATATATATATATATATATATATATATATATATATATATATATATATGTATATGTATATGTATGTATGTATATATATATATATATATGTATGTATATATATATATGTATGTATATATATATATATGTATGTATATATATATATATATATGTATGTATATATATATATATATGTATGTATGTATATATATATATATATGTATGTATATATATATATATGTATGTATATATATAGAATGAAATGATGTATCTTCTTCTCTTGCGTTAATTGGGTAATTTCTCCTGTAGCCATTGATGAGAGCAAAGCTTATGTGAGTAACTTATTATGAATTTTATCTTGAATATGTATTACAGTTGTTGTATGTATGCATTGATCTTTTGTAGGAAATAGTGAGTCAAGCAATGGAGGGAAAAGTAAGCATTAAAGATAAAATGTTGATAAGGAAGATTTTGATTGTTTTGAACTCATTATGATCCCATGACCTTTCAATTGTTAGTTATTGTTGCATGCTAAGTCAAGGCAGTTATAAAGCATCATGGAACAGATCTAGAAGCCATGAATTCTAGAGTTTGTGTGCAAGAAAAGTGCAACTTATTTCTAATTTGAATGATGTTGTTTAATGTCAATCTTGTCATATTCCTAGCATTGAAGGACTCTAGATCTTAGGAGTTCCATTTTATGTCGGTATGTTAAATAAGCTAGAAGTTTAGATTTTCTATATTAAGAGGAATTAATAAGACACTCTTTTGTAATCCAATAGTTAAGATCAATACAACTTTATTTCATGTAGTTCATGTACTTATGAAATTATCATGAATGAAAATGATCTTTATAGTTCTTAATCATTAATTTGTTCATTATTCATTCTTCTGAAGGGGCCCACGCAGGAGGTGAATGTAATTTGTAATTAGGTAGATATTAGTTTTTCATTCCATAAAATAGAAGTACAATTTTAAGAGCTCTATTTTTCCTGTAGCCATATGGTAACAGACCTATTGATTATTTCCTACAGCATAAGTAAATAGTTAAGTTTCATGTTTGTAATTTCACTTGTGAGTGTAGAATAAATTGTCATTTCATTTCCTAGCTAAGTTTCTATTCTAGCAATGACAAGTCAGGAGAATTAGAGCATATACTTTGTGGGCACCATTTCAAGTTTACATTCCCTCATCGATAATTTTATGAGCTTAGTATGAAATTCTATTATATTACTTGGTGATGATCTTATGTAGAACCAATTTTAAGAGGGTGTGCAATCCTTAAATACAGAATCATTGTACTAACCAACCATTTTTGGTGTCATTTCCAGGGATGGTATTGATTTAATTCATGTCTGAAGTCATTATTTTAGTTTAGTTCATGCATTTTTATGCATAGAAGAAGAGATCACCTTGGGAGATTCCTCCTCCAGAATTCTCAATTTGAACTAGAAGATATCTTTAATATTTCACCTGAGGAACCCCAAGTTGGGAATGAAGAAGAAGAAGAATTGTTTGAAAATTTATTTGCTAATGCAAAGGACTAATTACCATGAATTGTTGCACCTAAGTATCAAGAAAATCCATTAGCCCTTGTTGTTTATCCATTCCAACAAGTTCTTCCACCTCCAAGGATGGCTTAACCTACATTTTCTTTTCCTATCCCTTAACTGCATAATAATGATAACTTGAAGAATATACCTACCTCTATGCTTCCCAAGTTTTGTGGCCTTATCACTAAAGATACTAAATCATTCCTTTTTGAATTTTGCATACTTTGTAGGAGCTATGATTATACAATCAATGTGCACAAGCTGAAATTGTTTCCATCTACTCTAAAGGAGACTTCTCTAAGATGGTTCATGGGATTAGGTGCCAATACAATAAGAGATTGGGATACAATGAAATATATTTTTCTTTCTAAATATAAGGAGTATTGTAGGGGTCATGATATGAAGGGATATGACATCTTCAAGATGTCACAAAAAGAAGATGAGACCTTAGAAGACTATGTCTCATGGTTTATGTTTAACTTGCAATGCAACAATTGAATGAGGAGTCTCAAAAACATCTGTTTCTAAAAGGTGTAAGTGATGCAAGTATAGAAGCTTTAGACCTTATGGTGGGAGGAGACATTACTCAAAGGAACTAGAATGATATACAAAATATATGCTCAAACTACTCAAGAGCTACTATGAAGAAGGGTAGAGGACTCAAGGTCATGCCTAATAAATATAATGGTTCAAGAGTATCTAAGGTGGAGTTTTCCAATCTATTGTCTGATCTCAAGAAAGATATCATAAATGATGTTGCTACTTAGCTTGACAACATGCAAGCAAGAAGGCAGAAGGAAGAAGCTGATGTTGTGCTAGTTGAATATCATCTACACTATAGAGAAAGGAAGAGGAATTGCAAATGCAAAACTTTTGCAAGCTTGGAGCCACAATAAATGCCCACAAAATTTAAGGTTGTTTATGAAAATGGAGAGGTTCTCTATGTTTCTCAAAGAAGACCATGGGCTCAAAGATTGAGTATGCCACAAGATCCTCTTCAAAATTTTGGTAATGATAGGCAATGGCAAAATTATCAAAATAGTGGCCCTCAAGGCTTTAGTATTAATACCAGTTGGCATCAACCCCCAGCAAGGTTGGCATCAACCCCAGCAAGGTTGGAAGCAACCCTAGCAAGGTTGGCAACAACCTCAGCAAGGTTGGTAGCAACCTCTACAATGGTCAAACCAATCTAATCAACAAGCCTTAATGCCACCACCTCAGCAACTGGCAATAATGCCTCCTCCTATAGCCAGTAATAATCAAGCTAAGCTAAACCAATTGCTAGCCCAACCTAATCCAAATCCTAACAACAAAAAGCTACCAGCTCAGTAGAAAAGCTATGCTATCTCTTTGAATGGCATCCACTTAAGGTCAAGAACCACTCTTCCATCACCTCAAAAACCTATAATCACAAAGGTTGAGGAACTCTCTATTGAAAAGGAAGATTTGTCTACACAACCAACCTCTCTTGTAGTAGAAGATCCACCATTTTCTCAAAGGCTTATAGACTTAATTATCACTATGCAAAACCAAGTTGTGATGGATTTACTTAACTAGCTAAAGCATATAACTAGTATGATACCATTGCTAGATATTATAAAAGAAGTCCCTATTTACAATAAGGCCATCAAGGAAGCTTACATAATGAAACCAGGGAGAAAAAGGAAAGATCCTAAATCTATTCATATCCTGGTACAATTATTAGACCTTATGTTAGAAAAGTTAATAATACCTAAATACTATGATCCTGATAGTCATGTGGTCACTAGTATTATTCATGGAATTCAAGTACAAAATGCTGTGGTTGATTTAGGTGCATCCATTAATGTAATGAAAAAGGAAGTGTTATCTCACTTGCACATTATTGGCCTTAGGGAAACACCAACTATCTTGCAACTTGCTAACAGTTCTATTGTCAAGCCAGATGGAATTATAGAGGATGTTATAGTTTCACTAAATTCTTAGGAATATCCTATAGACTTTGTTGTTCTTTCCCAAAAATCCAATATGTTTGGGCATTCTCTCATCCTAAGAAGACCTTGGTTAGCTATTGTCGATGCTTATATATCTTGCAGGTCAGGTAAGATGACAATATCTAATGGACTCCATACCAAAAAATTGACATTTTATTCCCTTGCTCAACCCCTTTTCCAAGATGATCAAGCAATATGGTTTGATTTGGGAGATGAAGAATTAGAACTTAATTCACTTCACCATCTTATGATGATAACGAGGGATCCATTTATAACCTCTCAAGAAGATGATGAAGTTATCTCATTAATTGTCACCAATGAATATAGAGTCAATTCTCAAGAGTGTTCCCAATAGGACTATATCGTGGAAACTATTTTACCACCTCTGAATGAACATCAATATTAAGTATCCCCCAAATTCCTTCACTCGTTAATTCCACATGAAACTCATTCAAATCTAGTTGCTGAAATATCCATTATGGAGAAAGTGAAAAAGGTTGCAATGAGCTCAAGAAAAGAACTGAATATTAGTAGTGCTATGTCATCTACATATCAGGAAAGCATACTAAAAGTGTTGCAAAAGAATCAACAATAATTTCCTTGGGATTACATATAAATGAAAGGCTTAGATCCCAAACTTTGTACTCATAGGATCTATATTAGCCCTGAATATAAGCCTTCCAAACAACCTTGGAGAAGAATTAATCATGTCTTAAGGGATATAGTCAAGACTAAATTGCAAAAGTTGTTAAATGATGGTTTTATCTACCCAATCCATGACATTTAGTGAGTTTCACCCCTAGTCATCATTCCAAAAAAAGGTGGGAAATTGAGAGTTTGTGTAGATTACTAAGAACTCAATTCAGCTACCAAGAAAGACCATTTTCCTTTGCCATTCATTGACCAAGTAATTGACAATCTAGCTGGCAAAAAATATTTCTCTTTCCTAGATGGTTTTAGTGGCTACAATCAGATCCAAATAACTCTGGAGGACAAGGAGAAAGCAACTTTCAAATGTCCATGGGGAACCTTCGCATACCATGTCTTACCCTTTGGCTTATGTAATGCTCCAACTACATTCCAGAGAGATGTAATTAATATTTTTTCTAACATATCTGTTAAATGCATAGAAATATATATGGATGATTTTACTACCTATGGGACTACTTTTGAAGAATCTAAAATGAATTTGGAAAAATTCCTCAAGAGATGTCAAGAGTACAATCTTTCCCTTAACAATGAAAATTGTTTCATGATGATGGAAGAAGGTATTCTCTTGGGTCATTTCATTTCATCACAAGGTATCTAGGTGGATCTAGCAAAGATTGAAGTGACCAGTACTTTTCCTACCCTAGAAAAATAAAAGGATGTAAGAAGTTTCTTGGGACATGTAGGGTATTATAGGAGATTCATTAAGGATTTAAGTTAAACTACAACACCTCTTTACAACTTATTAATAAAATACGTTGACTTTTCTTTGGACTCTGAATGTAACAAGTCCTTCCTATAGGCTAAGGAGGTTCTTACAACAACACTAGTACTAAGAGGGCCCAAATGGGGATTTCTATTCAACATTCACACTAATGCAAGTGACTATGTCATAGGGGTAGTACTAGGATAGAAAGAAGTGGTGGAGCATGTCATTTATTTTATCAATAAAAAATTTCAAGGAGCTAAGTTTAATTATACAGTAACTGAAAATTAGATGCTTGTAGTTATTTATGCACTAAATAAATTCAGACATTATATTATGAGTTATGAGATATTTATCCATACTAACCATTCAACTATTAAATACTTGATAAATAAACCTACCATATCAGGGAGGTTAGCTAGATGGTTAGTGCTTATGCAAGAATTTGATATCACAACTGTGGACAAACTAGGCAAAGCCAATATAGTAGCTGACTTTCTATCTCATTTACATGTGCATGAGGATCCTATAGTCATTGTTGATAGTTTCCTAGATGAATATCTTTTCTTATTATCAACACATAATCCATAGTATGTTGATATTATGAATTATCTAACCACGGGAAGGACACCAGTACATTTTTTTCCTAAGCAAAACAAGTTGTTAGTAGAGAAAAGTTCTATCTTTTCTTAGATTGCTAGATTGATGTTTTACATTGGGCTTGATCAAGTAATACGAAGATGTGTCAAGGAGGATGAAACATATGATATTCTTAGGGCATGTCATGATGAGCCCTATGGAGGTCACTTTGTAGCTAAAAGAACAACTTCCAAAATATTGACTCTAGGATACTACTGACCAACACTTCATGAAGATACAGCACAATACACAAGAAAATATGATAAATGCCAAAGCATGGAAAGATCTAAAAAATTAGATGAGATGCCTCTACAACCCTAGGTTGTTGTGACACCCTTTGACAAATGCAGGATTGACTTTGTGGGACCCATAGAACCTACTTCACAATGTAAATCTTGCATTCTAGTTTGTACTGACTATGTTACTAAGTGGGTTGAAGTGAAGCCAATGAAACACCCACAGGATAATAATATTTCCAGATTCTTATATGAATGCATTTTTACTCAATTTGGTGTTCCAAGAGAGTTGGTACCTAATCAAGATCCTCAATTCACCTCCCATCTCATCACTACTCTGATGGAGGAATATAAAATTTAGCAAGGAAAATCATCCTCCTATCATTCTCAAACCAATGGCCAAGTGGAGGTCACTAATAGAGAGCTTGAAGCAAACCTTACTAAAACATTGTTAGTACATAAGAAGGATTGGACTACAAAATTGTTTGAATACATGGAAAACTACAACTAGATCACTTTATTTCAACTTGTCTATGGCAAACCAGCAATGATGCCTGTGGAATTTGAGCATAAAACCTTATAGACAGAATTGGAACTCAATTTGGATCTTACTCATACCCAATATGAGCAAATTTTGACACTTAATGGATTACATGAATAGATAAAACTTGCTTTGCATAACACAAAAATTATTCATCAGCAAAGGAAATAATGATAAGTTCATCAAAGAAAAGCAATTTCAAATTGGTGATTAGGCCCTACTTTATGACTCCAGGTATCAGCATACACCTATAAAATTTCAAACAAGATGGTTAGGACCTTATGAAATTGTTTCTATCTTTCCAAATGGTGCATTTCAATTATCTACAATTGATCCTGTGCATTTCAAATTTCTTATCAATGAGCAACGGCTTAAGCTATATCATAAGCCTCAAAGCAAAGAAGAGTTCCTATAGTAGTTTCATTCCAATGACAATGTGGAGTCTCCTATAGCATCTGGTCTTGATATTTTTTCTCACACCAGTTCTTCTCTTGAAGCATTTCTATCATTTCATAATAAATACTTTCTTTCTTAAAGTACATTCTTCATAATAAAATCCACCTCATCATTCCATCTCATCTCACCCTCTCATCTCACCATTTCACTCCATCTTTACATTTCCACCTCATTGTTCTTCACTGTTAGACAACAACATGTTGCTACCATCACCAATCTGCTAGCTTCATACATACTATCCACGATAGTTTTTCATTGTTTGTTTACTTTATTGGCAATGCTATTGTCACATGTGCAATTGTGGGACCAATTGCTCAATTAAGTGGAGGGAAACTTCTTCTTTTTTATGATTGTATTGTTATGTGCTATTTATTTTCCAATATTCCACAAACCTTGCCACATGCCCATTTTTACATATGGCATGATAGCTCTTAATGCATCATTATTTATTCCACATATATTTTGCTAAGCTAGCTAGTACATAAGTTTGAGGAGTTTCATGGAAAATCAACTTGAAGATTTGGAATAACTAATCAAATCAACATCTTAACTTGTATATATTTTTTTATTTTCTCCTACAATTATTTCTTTTTGTCTCCTTGTGTCAACTTTTTCTCTATTGAAAATCCTTGCTGTGAATTTATGAGTCTTTGTGTTAGATGCTATGAGAAAATGGGTGGATTTTTGGTTCATCATGAACCTACCATTCATAACATCTTATTGGAGGATCAAGCATGCAGAGTAGTGTTTCAAGCTAAGGAATGGCTTGATTACATCTAGAGACTCACTAGCTAGGATGATGAAGTGGCTACTTAGTTTTTAAGCACTTAAGGGATAATATAGCCATGATAAAAGGGTTAAGGGTGTCATTCTTAGAAGAAATTGCATCTAAAGTTATGGGATTTCCACAAGAGTGGGAGGAATTGGTAGAGAATATTGACCCAAAAATAGTTAGAGCTTAATTCAAAATGCGTTTAGAACCAACTTTAGATATCAACAAGAAACAAGGTACAAGTAGATTGTCATTGCTAGAACCCTATAGAAATTGTGACATGTATATCATAAGATACTTTACCTATGAGGGACGAAAAACATTTCTTCATTCTATTCATTTTAAGTTTCTAAGTATTTTATGCCATGATAATCACCCTATAAATGTCCCCAATTTCTTGTTCAATATTTTGAAAAAGAGGGTTGCACTAGTGCAATGAGGAAAGCTTAATGTTGTCTCTCACCATTGTCTGATTAAGCTAATAGTGGAAAAGGCATTAAGAAAAATAGGAATGTCATGGAAAGACTTTCTCCTGGAAAAATTTGAACATCAAACCCTAAGCCCTATAGGATGAAGAGTGGGAAAA